>JAJONR010000998.1:0-135835 GCA_029582245.1 Solanum etuberosum | reverse complement strand
CAAACTTGATTCAACTCATACTCATTGCAGAATCTAAGGTCAAAACTCATGAATTCTTATAACCCAGAACAATCTCAGTGAAACCCACACTAGGATCAATCAATTTACTCAACTCATTCGCAAACCCTCGCCTCAAGAACTCAACAAGACTTCATTAACAATAAATGAAGCTAAAACCTCAAGAACTCTTCAAGAACTCAAATCATTCAACCTCAAGAACAAAATTACAGATAAAAATCACATGATTGGCTTGTGGGTAAACGAACCCAACACTATGAGAACTTACATAACTTAAAGAACTAGGTTCTTGGTGAAATCTTGGATGAACACTTGGAACCTTGGACTTTTTCTCCTCTTGAATATTCTCTCTAAAGCCCTAAACATTTTTGGGGGTGAATGAAACTGATTCTATTCTGTTTAGACCCTATATTGGGTGTGCTTCACGTTTAGACTAAGTGGGGGTAAGGAAAAGACTAAAATACCTCTCCTTAGTTCTGGTGGAAATGCCCTTTCTAGAGAGACTGCACTCAAATGGTCATATCTCCCTCATACCAACTCGGCTTTTAGTAAACTTAGAGGCGTTGGAAATAGGACTCAAAGATCTTCGATTTGATGCCTAATAGGCCACCTAACTCATTATGTGCTAAAAGTTATGGTCGTTTTTAAGTTTACCCAAAACTTAAAAGAACTTACGGATGACTTGGATGAATTTCTCTTGAGTTCTTTTTGGAATTCAAGGTGCTACATCTAGCGACCTTAACACTTAAGAAAATTTAAATTCCTCGGTAAAATCTTACTCACAACAAAGAATGGTTCGAGTCTTAGCTCAAAAAAAAATTCCCGGGGTGTTACAGTTTCTCCTCCTTGGGATCATTCGTCCTCGAATGACGGCTGGACTGGGTATGGAACAGGGCTACTCTTACTATCTCTTCTAACTCATGAACTTGCCTACTTTTATAGGCTGACTGATTCATACCAAGATTTGGGACTTCCTATAGCACCTAAGTCAAGAACGATGTTGTTATAAACATAGTCACGCTCTCTCTGAAGTTACCTTAGCTGAAACAAAGGAAGTCTGGGCATGAAGTAAAAATAGGAATACTATGCCTGGGGTAATGTGACTGCTAGTTGTTAAGCTTAGCAACACTCCTCAACTATGCTCTTCTTTCCTTATTACTATACCTCATTGGCTGCAACTCATAGCTCCCATAAAAGTTCATGACTTCTCTTACCAAGGTCTGAGTCTAACGACACTCTCTTACTATATTAAAGCTTAACCCAAATCCTAGGGTTCGGGTTATATACCTCTCTATAGGGAATCTCATCCCAAGAATATTACTATTTACCACCACATTTAATCCACACTAGGCTCATATCTAGAACCATATAATGTTTAACCATACCACCTTCAAGCTTAGTACTCTAACAACTCCATGGACTCCTACTAACCAGCTCTTTAAGAAGTTCTCATTCGCTCATCATCTCTGCCATACCAACTAGAATTTCCCGCATTACTACTCGGAACCAACTATGGGCTCTCATATAACTATTTCTCATAGTAGAACCTCATCCTCCTCTTTGTCCACATTTATAACCATAGATGGAATTATCACACCATCATTATCACGATAAGATCATTAACCTTCTCCATCTAACATCACTCCACTACTTAAAACACCTCTAAAAAGATATCTCTCGTACTCTTTTGAACTCATTACTATCTTATTCTTAACACTTGACTTGATTTCTCATCTTATCATCTCCCCCTTAGGTCTAAAGCTGACACTTGAAAACTATGGACATATTCCATCATCTCTACACTGGTCTACATCCCCCTTTTCTCTAACACTCGGGAAAAGTTTATCTCATGACTATCAAACTCTCCATAAGCAGGTACTAAGACCTCTTTCTAAGATACTTCTCCTAACCTCTGCTCATTCGCTCCTAAGGCTGCTTATCTAAATCTTTAGGAAAATTACACTTGCACCAGCCTATCCCATATTGCCATCTCAACTATACAACCTAGGCACACATAAGAAAATAATAACCTCAATAGGAACCTCGTCTAGCGAAATACCACCTCGGGTGTACCTCTTACTGCTCTACCTTCATTTCTCTACTCTATGGGTCATAATACCACATTTTCATTGCAAGGTACCACTTTGATCTACTCACTTCTTTCAGGTCAAACCTACTAAATCAGATCTCAAAACTAACACCATCACCCTCATGTTGCCATCTTGTGATCATGACACTCATCTCAAATTCAAGCTTAGTGTCTAGTACTAAACACGGATATCAATATGATTGCTCAAACTGTAATATCCCACCTTATAAAGAGCTAAAATTAAAAATAACTAATTTGGAAAGAGCCAAATCTGAAAATTTTCATGTTATGCTTAAGTTGTGGTTTTTTTATCAACTTCAAACGACCATAACTTTCAGTGCAGGATGAGTTAGGTGGCCTATCAGATATAAAATGAAAGGTCTTGGAATTCTCTTTCCAACACCATCGAGTTTTCTCAATTTCGAGCTCCTATGAGGGAGATATGTCTGTTTAAAATCAGGTTGTCCAGTTAAGGAAAGTAATTCAAAAATATGAGGGGTATTTTGATCTTTTAATTACTCAATCAGATTAATTCATTTTCAGTAAGGTTTTAGGGGTCTAAACTGATTTGATTCAGTCTTACAATCCTAATTCACGCTTAGGGTTTTAGAAAAGAGTTCAAGAAGAGAAAAGAGGAGAAAGGAGGGGAAGATTCAAGGTGTTCATCAAGTTCTTGAAGTTTTATTTCGGAATCTCACCAAGGGTTTGATCCCTAAGAGGTATGTAAGTTCTCATAGTGTTGAGTTCGTTCACCGACACGCCAATCATGCTATTTTAATGAAATTTCATTCGCAAAGTTGAAGGATTTGATGTTCATGAGAAGTTCTTGAGGTTTCGCCATATTGAAAGTCTTTGAGTTCTTGAGGTATGAGTTTTGCAAATGAGTTGAGTTCCTTGATAGATTTTTATATGGGTTCATTGAAATCGTTCTAGGTTTGTGAATTTTCATCAATTTGGTCGATGAAACTGCATTGGGTATTGATTAACGTTTTAAGCACACCTCATCCAATTCTAGGTGGAAAGATCGTTAAGCAGTATAAAACCCAACAAATGAGTTGGGGTCGAATCCCACAGGGAGCGGTACATGTTAAAAGTAAATCAAGAAGTACGAATGTGGTCTAATCAGCCATAGGAATAGAAATTATCGAAAAATACACAAAACAAATAAAAGGGGTGACACGATTGTCAAATGTGGGGTTTTGGTTTGCAATTATCAACTACAATGTGGTCGAATAGTAAAGAGATAACAATAAGGAGGGGAATTCTCGGGATGTGATCAATTATAGGCAAATTCGATATATGGGTAATAGAAACTACTAGAAATTAGCTAAATATCAGTGGATAGGCTAGACTATAATTGAAATAGTTTTCTCTCGAACAACTATTCTGCTTCAAGTGATTTCTCTCGAACATCAACAAGCATAGCAATTAAGAACATCCCATAACCTTAATGCATCTTCTCTCTTGAGCAAGATGGGTAGGACTGAGTTTAGGATTCACTCTCTCGAGCTAAACCCAAAACAACCCAGTACATACAAATCATTAATAAATAATCTTAGTTCTAAAACCTCTCTCTCGAGCAAGCTAAGAATACTAAAATAGAACTGCATTTGCAACAATAATTCATAAATTAAACCATAATTAATGATTAAACCCACTTCAATATAGCATTTAAACTAGTAATTAACAATACCCATACACTAATTCAACCCATAATCACATGATCACACCCCAAGAATTGGAGTTTTAGCCGAACATCATAAAAAGATAAAAATCGTTACCAAATCGATTAGCCATCAACTGGCTAAGAGGAATTTAAGCTTTACAATGCTCCAATTCAAAGAAAATTTGAAACCCACTTGCAAAATCTCCAAATTGAGTATCAAAACCTTCAAGTCTACTAAGAAACTCAAGAGAAAACTATTCTAGAAAAAATTGGATTCTCAAAGTCTATAAAATTTGATTCTAAATTAACTGTTTAAAACTAATTTATAGTCGCAGAAAATAAGCCACGAAGGGCCATTTGGCGGAGTAAGTCGGGCTCGCCGAACCACTCGGCGAGCCGCCCATTGATCTCTTCCATCGCCTTTTTGTCTTGGCACTCTCCATCCTCAAGTCCTGTAACTTTGGGCGATCTCTCTTTGCATCGTGGAATTTCTCGCCGACTGCTCCTTTTGGTGGCCGACTTGGTTTCTTCCTTCAGGGTTTGGTACACTGGAACTTTAGGCGGTGAGATTAGCCACTCGGCGACACGCCGAGTACTCTTGGCGATCTTCAGGCTCGCCCTTCTTCATTTCTTCAGCTTGTTTTGTTTCTTTTTGCCTCTTAGTGTCCTTGATTTTCTCCTCAATCTATATACCTGAAAATCAAGGCATTAACATCAGTTTATAGCATAAATTAGGCATTTGAGGACACTAAATCTACCAAAACAAAGCCCTAAATGAGTCCAAATCTAGGACTCATCAGCACCCCCAACTTAAACTTTTGCTTGTCCTCAAGTAAAACTCAAGATCAGCAGTTCAAAAAGGATGTCTCAAATAGTGCTGCATAAAACTCAACATGAATGCACACAAAAAGGTTCAATTTACTTATGCAATGATCAATTGTGCACTCAAATATTTTAAATTGTGACTCACCATTACCAAAGATGCTGAAGTTCACAATACTTGCTTCAAATGCAAGTTCAAGCTCAACAAAGATACTCAAATGCCCTCACAACAAAGATGATTCCATATTCACACACAATTTCTCAACAATTTCAAGTTCCGGAATGACATACAACTCTCACATTCCCAAATATGAACACATGCATGACTTCACCCATAGGTTTGCCTGTATTTTCCAATCAACATTTGTTTCAGCTCACTCAAGATCACCAATGTTTTTTCATGGCTTGTAACGGGGTTGAGTGTCAAGGTATGGTTATTTAGGCTCATTGGCTTCTACCTTCATGAAGTGAGGCCTGAATATCACTCTCTTCCTTTTCCTTAACAATTCAAACATGCTCATAATCCACCCCATTATTAAACTTCATATGAATTACCAGATACCCCATTTCTTTTGCAATTTTCATCACTTTATTTCACAACCTTTTCTTTCTTTTTCTTTGCTTCTTTTCTCTTTTTTTTTTATATAGAGGGGTTCCATCTTTTTCAAAACCATTACTCAAAAGGGGGATTTTTCACACTTCTTGAGTTCCCTTCTCTTTTCACCACACCCCCAACTTAGGATTTTAGCCTAAGTTGGCTATTCACACCACACCCCCAACTTAGGCTTTTGGCCTAAGTTGGCTATTCACACAAACCACACTTCACGAAAGTTATGGGTAGATGGATAAAGAGGGATCACAATTGTTCAAGTTCTTCCAAGAAAAGGATAACGCTCAATAGGGTTCAAGCAAGGTTCACACATCTTACAAGGTTGTCCACAAAAAAGTTATATTGTCAAATTGTTTCACTCTTCAAAATTATTGCCTAAGATCATTTCAAGTGCTTGCATCACTTAGTCAACCGGATCAATGGGGCAAATTCTAGGTGTCATCACACACAATGTTCAAGGTAATCTCATCACACAAGGCATTGACACCAATATCAAACGAGACTCCACACTTTCTAGCTAGTGTGCAATGTTCATCACAAGAGACTCATTCGATAACCGGCTAGTCACAACGAGATGCTAAAAGTTCACACATTGTCTATGCAACTTTATTTGGCCTCATCGTACCCGCACATTCATTTCATTCAATTAAGAGCACTATTCAAGTCATCGGTATTGATCATAACCGATACACAAATTTACACAAGAACAACCACAATCACAAATAATAGAGGTGGCACAAATTTATTTATTTTAAAAAAATAGGTCGAAACCATTTTCATTCAAAACAAGGAGCCACAAGCTCAAACATCCGTAAAAATCATCATCCAAACAGAATCGAAAAATAATTATAGATCACAAAACCCAATATATACAAATAAAACTGTCATCACAAGAGGAAGGTATGGAAATACCTCACCCCACCCATAAAAGAAAAGCAGTTGTCCTCAAATGCGACTAAAATAACATCAATCACTAAAAACGACAGAGATGGAGGTAAAGAATGATCATGTCTACACAGTCGCTCCGTCTGTCCGGATATCCATGCCCGGGGTCACACTCTGGGGCTGGGAATCAGTGCCCGGAGTAGCATCAACACTAGCTCCACTGGAGCCTGCCATAGAAATATCCCTCAAGGAGGCCTGTCGGGCAGTCTCAATCATGGCACCCTCTAGGTCTGCCAGATCATCATATACAGCAGCATCTCATCATCGGTCTCGGCCTCAGACTCAGCAGCAACAACATCCTCCATAATATCATCTTTGGTGGTAGCCGGAGGTACCTCAGCATGGGCTGGAATCTCATCACTCGGATCCTCAGGGATCTCAACTGACCCAAATAGTGAAGTGAAGTCTGTGGACTTCAGATGGTCTACATCCTTTCTAAGATCAGAAACCTCAGCTTTCAAAGTCGTAACCTCAGTAGTAACCCCCTGCCCTCTCTCACAAGTCACTACTCTCACAGTGAGGGCATCAATGGCAGCCTGGAGAGGTGTCAGCGTAGCTATAATGGCCCTCTCAATCATCCAAGGCACCTCGGCCTCTAGCCGAGAAGCCCACACATCTACAGAATGGGCTAGGTGCCCCATCTTAAGGAGCATGGCCTGAGTGATCGGAGGCCTGGAGGTAGTGGTACCTGAAGCAGCTTTAGAAGGCTGGGAGGCAGTAGAGGAACCTGGGGCCTGAGAAGGAGTGGAAGTAGATGTACCTGAAGGCCCGGAGGCCGGAGTAGGCAAAGCTTCCTCTGCAGGTATAGAATCAACATCAACCTCCGGAGATGTGTCCACCAGAGATGCTCTCCTCCTATCCGCCTCATCCCATGTGTACTTGGCCTCTATGCACCGGATGTCAGTGGAGGATGTGGGTGTAACCTCAACATCCCTCTTATCATCAAGAGGAATTCCAGCCCACCGACACAACTCTGTAATAAGCACTGGGTATGGAAGGGACGTCTGGTGCTGTTTGGCCCTCATGGCCATCTTTTTCTCTATAATCAGTCCCAAGTTCAGCCGCTTCTTGGCGATGATGGATCCGAGACAGGCTGCCTTTGGGTGGTAGAGAATGGACTTGTTCTGTAACGGCATGATCGAGCTATTGATGAAACCAAACCAATACCGAGCTGCAATGTTCAAGTCCTTCTTCTCAATAGGGACTCCGGCCTCAATCCACCTCGGGGTGGTGTCAGAAATGAGCGGAGCTAACCATCCCTTGAGTTCATCTAAAGTCTGTGAAGTGACCATACTCTCATATGCATGCTCGATGTCTGTGGTCCTGTCAAGTACATCATTAATATGATCGCTACTGCACCCCACTGTCTTCCCCTAAACCATCACGGACTCCACCGGTCTGAAGGTCCTAGCCTTCTTCTTCCCCTAGGGTACTAAATCGCCATATGCAGTGTAGAACTCTATGACCCAGGTGGGAATGTATAGGCCACGGGGACTGGTGAAAATGTCGAACCTGTGGTACCAAAGTGTGTCCCATAAAGAGGGTACCTGTTCACCACCCCATCCGTGGACAATCGTTTCTCCTCCAGAATGGTCCTCAATCCCTCGGCCTTTAAATGGTTGAATAACCGGGGAGGAGGACCCTAAACTGGTGGTGCTGGGACAACCGTCTGTGCCGGAGCTGGCAATGTATCAGCAGAAGGAGGGGTAGACTCTGGGATCCTATATGGACCTTGACGAAACCTTGCACGAATCTCTGCTCGCCGGGTCTGCAGTGGTTGGTCGTCCTCAAGCTTGGAGAGTGAGACCTGAGAATGAAAAGGTTCCCCATCACTGCCGGAGTTGTGCTCCGGTCTCTCATCTACGAGCGCTTTGCCCTTGCCATTGCCTCCCTTCTGAGGTGCTTTCTTGCCCTGTTTTATGGAAGCAGCTGCTCCCTCATTTATTACAATTCCCCACGCTCTTTGCGAGGCGGCATGCCATTATCATCTAAATTGGTCCTAGCCATATCTGCAAAAAACATCGAAAAATATTAGAAATTGTTAAGGAAAATTGCAGAAATTCAAGTTGCAGAAAGACTCGCCGAACCAGTCGCCGAGTTGCTTAGGCGAGCCAGATCGGGCTCGCCAAAAGGATTAGCTCAAAAATTTCTCAGAAATAAGGCATGTCGGTGATACTTAGGGCCCTTCGGCGAATCGCCGACACAACTCGGTGAGCTTAGACTAGCCCCCCGAATATTACAGTGCATTTTAGGGGATAGGGGCGCAGAAAGGGCGATCAAAGGGACATTTCAGCGATTCGCCAAGATAACTCGACGAGCTCAGGCTTCCCGCCAAAAGTTACAGACTCAATCAAGCCAATTTAAGAAATTAAGGGCGATCAAATGGGGACTTTAGCGAACCGCCGAACCGTTCGGTGAGCTCGACCCAGCTCACCTAACTGCCTAATGTTCTAATATTCAACCCCGTATTCCAAAATTAAGCCCGCAGCCCCCGAAATCAAAATCAAACACCTACACTATGCAATTAGACTCAGAACCAATCGACCCATGCCTCCAGGGTACTCAGATTTCCCCCGATTTGGCCAAAATTGGCCATTTGACGACTTATGCCCTTAAGTATGACGTAAAACGCTCCATCATTGGGCAAAGTACGTCATTTAGCAAAATTAGGGGTTACTTAGACTTCACCCAACTAGACTCAATATAAAATAACTGCATCCCAACAATTTAAGATCAATTTTAACACAGAAAACTCAGGAAATCATCTTTTAAAGCATTTAGGCAAAATTCCGAAACACAAAATGGGAAATCCAACAAATAAAAAATGATTTAAACAATTACCCAACAAACATTAACACATATTTACCAATAGCATTTGAGTTCAGCCACTAATCATAGGTGCGGGGTTCGGAAAACCAACCTGAGTGTCGAATAGAGAATTTGAAAAGCTAGGCACCAAAGAATCTGATTCCGAGCACCAGATCACACACACAAAGTGAATACAATAAATAAATATAGAAAATCTAAAGTGCGGGTGAGAGTGTACGGGGTTAGAAATGAGAGAATATGAAAGATTTTGAAATTTTAAACTGTTTGTCCTTTTAAAACATTTCCGTTTGCGGCCCTTTCGGCGGTGTAAGTCGTCCACACCGAATGACTCAGCAATGCGCCGAGCGGTAAATTACCTCGCCGAGTTTTACAGGACTACCAGTTATCTTGGGGGTCCAAATGGCGAATAAAATCGGGCTTGCCGACCTGTTCGGTGAGTCGCCAATATATTTATTGGCACACCAAATTTTACAAATCTCCACCTCTTGTTTTGTGGTTCCAACGGCGGTCCAAGTCGGGCTCACCAACCTCGTCGGTGAGTCACTAACTGGACTCTTTTGCTCGCCAAACTACACATTCTCAAACACACTCTACTTTTCAACCTGCACAATCAACACCCATTATTCAAAATCAAACTTAAAGCATTAAAAACTTGGGTTACCTCCCAAGAAGCGCCTTAGTTAACGTCGTGGCACGATGAAGATACCAAATCAAGCTTCATTTTTGGGGTTTGCCGTTGTATCCTTAGGCAACCCCCCTTGTTGTCTTGGATTCAAATGCTAAGAAATTTGAGCCATTTGGGTCTCCAACTGCTTAATAGAGACAGAGTGGAAGGTCACCGTCTGGTTGAGAGTCGAAACATTCAACACTTTGTCGGACCCTTCAACTTTGGTGAGAATGTGTGAGAGCATATCTTCAGTCCGGCCACCCTCAGAATCTTTGGGCTTTTGACGCTCATGGGGAGGAACATACCTATCCTTCTCCCCCTCTCTATCCTTCCAAGTGGCGTTATGATCACGCCATTCTCTATCACGGTCTCTCCATCCCTAATCTCTATTCCATCCTTGGTTTCCACCCGGCTTTGGGTAGTTAGCATGATAACCTCCTCTTTGGTTGGCTAGGAAGTTCACTTCCTCATTGTACAACGCTTCATACCTTGCATCATCGGGGTTCACTCCACCAACACCCACAGCATTAACACTCTTTGAACCAGCACCCATGATGTTCTTAGCCAAGATATCCAGCTGTGTCATCATTTTAGCCATGTTCTGGTCTCTCTCTTGATCTTTTTCGATCTGTTCTTTTGTCGATTTATAAGTGAGAGGAGAGACTTGGTCTTTTCGAGTGTACCATGCCCTGTTGATCTTAGTCATGCAATCAAGGAGTTGGCAAGCTGTTGCGTAGGGCTGTTACATTATACCACCAGGAGAAAGTTGCTCAGCCACCCCTTTGCTTACCGAATCAAGGCTTTTATAGAAATATTACAGTAGCACATTATCTGGAAGTCCATGAGTTGGGCACTGAAGCACCAGCTTCTTAAATCTCAGCCATGTCTCATGGATTGGCTCGCCTTCCAAGCGTTTGAACCCTTGAATACCATCCCTTAGAGTCATCATCTTCGATGGGGGAAAGAATCTCACTAGAAATGTTGTGGTCAGCTCATCCCAAGAGGTGATATAGTCCCTTGGTAACTCAGTCAATAATTTAGTCGCTTCACTTATCAAAGAGAACGGGAACAACCTGAGACGGACCAATTCTTGGGATATGTTCTTAAATGAGAACGGTCCACAAACATCCACGAAGTTCCTTATATGCTCATTGGTATCCTCATGAGGCAGCCCCCCAAATAGTCATTTCAATTGGAGGAGCTGAAGCATTGTGCTTGTTATGTGAAAAACAGTGTTTCCTTCAACTGGAGGTAAACTAATGGCACCAACACCACCCACTTGGTTTGGGTCATTGACGTCATTGAGGTTCCCAATGTCGTCTTGGTGGCCCAGTTGGCTACCATTACTTCCGTTGACACTCATCTCCTCCTCTGTTCAACACAAACAACACAAAACCAAAAACCAAAATAAGTTGATTCAACTACAACCAAAAAAATCACAATCCAACTTCAATAAAAGAATTTTAAACAACACCACTCCCCGGCAGCGGTGCCATTTTGATTAACGTTTCAAGCACACCTCATCAAATTCTAGGTGTAAACGATCGTAAAGTAGTATAAAACCCAACAAATGAGTTGGGGTCGAATCCCACAGGGAGCGGTACGTGTTCAAATTCAATCAAGAAGTACAAATGTGGTCTAATCGGCCATAGGAATAGAAATTATCGAAGAAGACATAAAACAAATAAAAGGGGTGACACGAATGTCAAATGGGGGGTTTCAGTTTGCAATTATCAACTACAACGCGGTCAAATAGTAAAGATATAATAATAAGGAGGGGAATTCTCGAGATGTGATAGATTATAGGCAAATTCGATATATGGGTAATTGAAACTACTAGAAATTAGCTAAATATCAGTGGATAGGCTAGACTATAATTGAAATAGTTTTCTCTCGAACAACTATTCCGCTTCAAGTGAATTCTCTCGAACATCCACAAGCATAGCAATTAAGAACAACCCATAACCTTAATGCATCTTCTCTCTCGAGCAAGATGGGTAGGACTGGGTTTAGGATTCACTCGCTCGAGCTGAACCCAATTCAACCCAATACATATAAATCATTAATCAATAATCTTAGTTCTAAAACCTCTCTCTTGAGCAAGCTAAGAACACTAAAATAGAACTGCATTTGTGACTACAATTCATAAAGGAAACCATAATTAATGATTAAACCCACTTCAATATAGCATTTAAACTAGTAATTAACAATACCCATACACTAATTCAACCCATAATCACATCATCACACCCCAAGAATTGGGGTTTTAGCCAAACATCATAAAAAGATAAAAACCGATACAAAATTGATTAGCCATCAACTGGGTAAGAGGAATTTAAGGTTTACAATGCTCCAATTCGAAGAAAATTCGAAACTCACTTGCAAAATATCCAAATTGAGTCTCAAAACCTTCAAGTCTACTAAGAAACTTAAGAGAAAACTGTTCTAGACTAAATTGGATTCTCAAAGTCTATAAAATTCAATTCTAAATTAACTGTTTAAAACTAATTTATAGTCGCCGAAAATAAACCACGAAGGGCCTTTTGGCGGAGTAAGTCGGGCTCGCCGAACCACACGGCAAGCCGCCCATTGATCTCTTCCATCGCCTTTTTGTCCTTGCACTCAGCATCCTCAAGTCCTGTAACTTTGGGCGATCTCTCTTTGCATCACGGAATCGCTCGGCGACTCGCTGACTGCTCTTTTTCATCGCCGACTTGGTTTCTTCCTTCAGGGCTTGGCACGCTGGAACTTTAGGCGGTGAGATTAGCCACTCGGTGACATGCCGAGTACTCTTGGTGATCTTCAGCCTCGCCCTTCTTCATTTCTTCAGCTTGTTTTGTTCTTTTTTGTCAGTTAGTGTCCTTGCTTTGCTCCTCAATCCATATACCTGAAAATCAAGGCATTAACATCAGTTTATAGCATAAATTAGACATTTAAGGACACTAAATCTACCAAAACAAAGCCCTAAATGAGTCCAAATCTAGGACTCATCAGGTATGGGTTTACTCGAGTTTGGGAGAGGAAGAAAAGATCGGGCAAATAATTTTACCCAGGTCTGCGTCACGGAGACGCTTAAGATTTTTTCAGTCTTCAGATAGTCACCCCTCTCCACGTCGTGGAGAGGATACAGAGTCCTCTGCCTCAAAAATATTTATGCGACCAAAAATTAAATTTCATATCCGTGTCGCGCCAGTGTTCTTTAACTTTTGTCTTCGCTCGTTCTTATGAACAACTATCTTAACCTTCCTAAATCATTGAGAGATCCTACATTCCAAAGCATAACCCTTGAAGTTGTAATTCCAATTCAAGGTAGTGCTAAGAGTCAAGTCTTGAGAGTTCTTTCGAGTCTTTTGAGAAGTCTTTTGCAAACATTTTAAAACTTGTTTTAAATATTGAGCATTTGAGTTTGAGGAAGAGTAGAGTTGAGTTCATTTTAATTAAAATGACATATGGGAACTAAGTATTCCCAAGAGAAATGTTTTTACATTTAAGCAAAGAGGAAATACTGATTTCCAAAAGAGTTCATGACTAGTTTTGAGTACTATCTCTTTTAAGAGAAACCTTTTGAGTAATAATCTCAAAGTTGAGGAAGAGGAAATGTTTTCTTTAAAACATAATGAGCTAATTTATATTTTGGGAGTAGTATTGAGCACCGATATGGAGGAGAGTTCTAACAACTCACAGCCCCCATAAACCTTGTAGCCAACGTGGGTAGAAAGAGTCATACTTTTTTGATGATTCCTTATTGGTTTTTAGCATAGACTAGTGGATCCACTTAGTGAGAAGTTCTATACCCCGGCAAGGTATAGGATAGTTGTGGAAGCGTGTGCTAGATGTTGTATCATCACAAAGCTCATAGTGATGTTGTCGGTTAGATAATCTCCCAAATAGAGTTATTTTGTATTTTTGCATACAAACTGAGTTATATTGTATTATCAAATACATTAAGTTGTTATATACAGTTTTAAAGTTTTTCTTTATATCGCATTATTGTTATTACTTTTATATTGAAATGAGGTCGAGTTGAGTTGAGACGAAGTAAGTTGTTTCTTCAGTTCCAGTTCAAGCTTATGTCATGTTTTAGATTTCCCCTCGCATGCTCGTACATTCCATGTACTGACGCCTTTTGGAATGCATTTTTTATGATGCAGATACAGGTAACCAGGATCAGCATCCAGCGCTTCGTTGATCTAGTTGACTTCCAGAGTTGTTTGGTGAGCCTCCTTGCTTCCGGAGGATCCCCTATTTACTTTCAGGTTTTTTCATTTTGTTATTAGGATGTCGTGGGCCTTGTCCCGACATCCATCTCAGTTAGTAGAGGCTTCATAGATAGATAGACATAATTCATGAGTCTTTTCATTTTCAGTTGTTCATGTTGAGACTTGAGTTGCCTTTTGGCATAGTTGAATGTGTTGTTTCTAAAAACATTTTGAGTATTTCTTTGAGACATTGAGTAAAGCTGTGATTTTGAGTTCATCTTATTTGTGAGTAAGTCTTCTGCTAAGAGTTAAGCTAGGCCAAGAGTTCGCTTGGGGACAGCAATGGTTCTCAAGTGCCACTCACGTCTAGGGTGTAGGCTCAGGCATGAAAAACTTGATATTAGAGCACTGAGTTCAAGAATCCTAGGGTTTCTATGAAGTTCGTGTCTGTAGAGTCTTAGTTATCAGTGTGAAGCACGCCACATCTATAATTAGGAGGCTACGACATTTAGAAACTATCTCACTTATTTCATACTCTTTTTGTGCGATATAGTTCAACTCTATAAAGTTTGTTTCTAATTCGTACTTGTGCGTATCTTTTAGATCATTCCTCCACGAAGAGCTGTTTGAGGTCGTCCTGCTAGGAGAAATGCTGATCCTCAGGATCAAGGGGTCCCCAATGCACCAGAAGTGCAACCCCAAGGAGAGGTCACAAATGCTGAGTTTCGGGATGCTATCCGGATGTTGAGTCAAGTGGTGGCCAACCAAGCTGGTCAGTATAGAGGGGATCGACAGGATATGGCTGATACATCCAGAGTCCGTGAGTTCTTAAGGATGAATTCTCCAAACTTCACTGGTTCTTAAGGATGAATTCTCAAAACTTAGAGGCTGACATGTTCCCTCCACGGTCCACGTGACGTACGGTGTGAGGTTCCAGGGGCTGTATAGGCCACCTTTGTTCTTCACAGTAGCTGGGGTGGTACTGGGTCGATTTCACGGGCTACTATTGACGGACCGTGTGGGGTTCTACGACCCGTGAACCCCTCTGTGGTTCACCTTTTTTCTCTTGTTTCATTCTTAGTTAAATCCTGAGGTGTTACAGGGTTGATCTATGTGCAGGTTGTAGTTTGAGGAGGTTCAATTGGAGTGTAAGAGGTACTCGATTTCTAGCTAGATGCCTTGTTTATTAGGTTGCTTATTGTGTACCATTTTGTTGGTACTCACCCCTTGCTTCTACACTTGTGTAGGTTTTGAGCCTGGTATTGTGTGATCGTCTTCTTCTCCTACTTTCTGAGGCCTGTCAAAGAATTACTGAGAGGTAGCTGCTTGTCATCCCACCATGCATTTTTTCCTTTTCTTTATGCTTTTGTTCTATTTGAGAAATAAAGGATGAGACTTGTAATTATTACGGTTCCGCACTTTGTATTTAGTGGCTTGTACATGTGACAACCAGATTTTGGGGGTTTTAATAGAATGAATAAGTTTTCTGCTTTTTCTTTTGTTTTAGTTTGGTGAGGCTCACTTGTCTTTGTAGGAATAGACAAGTGTCATCACCTCCATATTTTGGTCGTGACAAATGGTATCAGAGCCCTAGGTTTATAGGTGTCACGTGTGTACAAGCCAAGTCTAAGTAGAGCCTTGAGGATCAGTACAGAGACATATGTGTTGTCTTCAAGAGGCTACAACTATTGTTAGGAAACTTTCTTTTATTTATCCTTTCTTATCGGGCATAGTTACCTTCGCTAGTGCTGATTTGCCGCATGTTGTTTTGGCATATATCGAGGACCATACCTTCTGTTTCCAGTGGTAGAGGGGAGGCAGTCCCCGAAGCAGTTGTTGAGACCCCAGCTAGGGGTAGAGGTCGGGCCCGAGTTAGAGGTCATCCTCATGGAGTAGCACCGATTAGAGGTCGTACCCGTAGAGCAGCACCAGCAAGAGGTAGAGCTAGAGAGGCTTCTCCTGAGCCACAGGTTGAGGTTGCTAAGGACCAGGTTCCTCCCAAGATTGGAGCTCCTTTATTTCAGGGGACATTATTGAGGATGTTAGGTGTGCTGGAGAATTTCTCCTAGTGTGGTGAGACCAGTATGCCCTAGGGTTCTCAAACAAGGGTAAGGGCGCAGACCCCATATCTACAGTGGGTTTCGGGTATTCAAGATCAGGTGGGTTAGCCACCAGTGGTTCCAATACAAGTTGTGGGTATTTAGATTACTTCTGAGGTTATTCTGACAACAACTAAGCAACAGTGTTACGAAAGCTTTCAAAAGATGAAACCATCCTTTTTTTAGGGTGATAAGAGCGAGCATGTTCATGAGTTCTTGACATTGTTCCATGAGATGCTTGAGGCAATTGTTAT
The DNA here is from genome assembly GCA_029582245.1 of Solanum etuberosum. NCBI lineage: Eukaryota > Viridiplantae > Streptophyta > Magnoliopsida > Solanales > Solanaceae > Solanum > Solanum etuberosum. The sequence continues at coordinate 119,637 of JAJONR010000998.1, read as the reverse complement.
GGTGGATGCTCATGGTGTTTTGCTTGTTACACTTCAACTTTGTGGACGCGCTAGAGAGTGGTGGAGGACTTTTGTGAGGTCTAGACCAGTTGGATCTTCCTAAGTTGAGTGGGATACGTTCTCTAGTACCTTCTAAGATTGCTTCATTCCTTCGAGCATGAGGGAGGAGAGTCGATTGAGGTATGAGAGCTTGACTCAGGGTAGTTTGTCTGTGACCAAGTATGAGGCCCATTTCTGTAAGATTTCTAGGCATGCTATGACTATTATTCCGGATGAGGCATAGAGAGAGTTCGAAGGTTTATGAGAGGGTTGACTTTCTCCGTCAGGTCTTATGTGTTCAGAGCAGCCAGAGAGAGGGCTTCCTTCCAATCCATTGTGATCACCGCCAAATAGGTGGAATTGATGGTTCTAGAGGAGTTTTGGGAGCCCAAGACGGCCCAGTCGTCTGGACAGTTTTCTGGTGCTTCATCTAGAGGCAGAGGTTTGTATAGAGGTAGTAGTTACTTTAAGTGTCGTGGACCGGTTCATGCTTCTATGCCAATAGCTTAGAGTGGGCAGTCAGCCCGAGGATCTTATGGTTCTGGCCGAGGTAGCGATGAGTGGTAGATTTGCACTCATTTGAGGCCTATTTAGCTCAACAATTAGTGTCCTCAATGCCTAATTATGTTCTATTCTAATGATATTTTGATGATTTGCAGCTATGAAGGCTAAAGAACTAGGCAAGGAAGAATGTTTGAAATAATGGCTAAAAATGTAAAAAGAATTGCAAACTATACATTGATAATCACCAAACAAGAAAAGAGGATCGCCTAGTAAGCATGACCTCAACCAAAAAATGCACAAAACTTGTATTTATTGAGGCAAGTCGACAAACTACAAACAGAAAGGCAACTCGTCGAATAAGAAAGGGCAAACAGTTTAACCATCGTTGAAGGCGACAGTACAAGGAGAAAAATTGAACGCTCTAAAGGTGAACTAAGGTGGTACTCAGAGATACACCAAATGTGAAAGGCAGACTCGAACGAGCTCACCGACTGAGGTTCAAACACCTGAATCCTAGAGCAAGAAAAGGTGAGCTGGAGACCAATCGGCAATTCACCCAGTGTGATCGGCAAGCCCGACTAATGTCGCCTAATGGGTATCATATTGAGTTTTGGGCTAAATTTTGGAAAACTATAAATAGGCCAAAGGAGAGTAGAAAGAGAGTTCATGGGAATGGTAATAGTTTTTGGTGTATGAACAAGTGAAGAACACTTTCTAGTTTTTGGGGGTTTTCAACTTTGTTCTTTAAAATTGACAAATTGAAGTTGAATCCAAAGTGGGTTTTCTGGTAATTGCTTAATTTCATGTTACCCATGACTGCTTTCCTGAAAGGTATCATTCTTTGCTTTTTGTGATGGGTGGCTAAAACCCCAAGATCTAGGGGTGCAATTATGGGATTGGGTGTTGATTTAATGTAGTGGGTATTGTATTATGCTCTATTTTGTTGTTGTTCATACATTAATTGGGTTAATTAGCATGGGATTAATTTATGGGTTAAGGTTGTAAACTTAATTCCTACTTCCGATCTCCGGTCGATGCTCGAAAGAGATTGATTGGAGTGGGTAACTAGTCTGATACTAGCAATTTTGGTTTGATATCTGTAACTTGCAAGAAAATAGAGGTTATGGGTCAGATATATTTTCCTATTTCTGCATCGAAAGAGAGAATAAAGTAAGGTATTGGGTTGTTTAGTATAGCATGTAGATGAGATCGAAAGAAGATTCTATGTAAGGATGCTATGAGATTGAAAGAAGATTAGTGCCATTGAAGATGACCTAGCATATTCATGAATGTTCATCACTATGGAGCAACATAATTATCCCTATCTGGTTAATTTCTAATCCCCGCACCCCTATATTACTTGCTACTTCTTGAATTTTCCAAGAAATTAGTTTAATTGTGACCATTGATAACCAAATCCTTTTATTAAATTGGTGGAATCATCCACCCACTTATTTTTACCATTACAAATGAATGATTTTACAATCCAGATTTCTTGATACAATTTTCTACAATATATCATTCTCTGTGGGATTCGACCCTAACTCTTAGTTGGATATTTTTATTGACGATGACTGCTGTCTTTTTTAATTGGTTTTGAGGAGTACAATTGAGCGTTATAAGTAGCTATGGTAGTTCTTCTGGTATGCAACAACAGTTATCTGTGTCAAGATCTTGCTTTACTTGTGGGGATCTAGGTCATCTGATGTGATAGTGTACTCTAGAGACTGATTCAAGATCTCATCGTTCTTATTCAACTTCTCCAGATAGGGGTTCAGTGCCTCCGGCCAGGGGTCGAGGCAGAGTTTAGCCTGGTAGGGGTGGCAAGACTTCTGGTAGGGGTGTTCCAGCTCCGCAGGGTGGAGGTAGAGGTTCTACTTACACTGCAGGTGGCCGTGAGGGCCAGTGTTATGCTTTTCCAGGGAGGCCTGAGGTCGAGACTTCTAATGATGTGATCACATGTATTGTCCCAATTCCATCGACCTGCATCTGTATTGTTTATCTGGGATTTACTTTCTCATACGTGTCTACCTATTTTGCTGTTGGATTTGATATGATGTCTGGTTGCATGCATGTGCCTATTCATGTTTCTACACCAGTGGGTGAATCCTTAGTGGAGGATTGAGTGTATCGATCCTGTCTTATTTCTTTGGCCGGGTATGAGACTTGGGTAGACTTTCTAATCTTGGGATGGTAAACTTTGACATTATCTTGGGTATGGATTGACTCTCTTCGCATCATGTTATTCTTAATTATTATGCTAAAACTGTAACCTTAGCGATTACGAGTGTCCCGAGAGTGGAGTAGACAAGTGCTAGTGCTTCTTATCCTAGAAAAGTTATCTCTTTCATTAGAGCTCAGATATTGGTTGGTAGATGGTGTTTAACCTATTTAGATTTCATTCGAGATGCTAGTGTTGAGCTATATTCCATGGATTATGTGCCCATAGTTCGAGAGTTTTTGAATGTGTTACCTACTGATCTTCCGGGTGTTCCTCCTGATAGGTATATTTATTTTGCCATTGACTTGGAGCTAGGCACCAAGCCCATCTCTATTGCCCCTAATCGTATGGCTCCAGTTGAGTTGAAGGAATTAAAGGATCAGTTGCAGGATTTGTTCAGTAAGGGGCTTATTCACCCTAGGGTTTCTCCATGGGGTGCTCCTGTGTTGTTTGTGAGGAATAAGGATGGATCCATGAGGATGTGTATTGATTATCGACAGTATAATAAAGTGACACTGAAGAACATGCATCCTCTCCCTCGTATTGATCATTTGTTTGATCAGCTTTAGGGTGAATCTCTGTTCTCCAAGATTGCTTTGAGGTCCGGTCATCACCAGCTGAAGATTAGGGCATCAGATATCCCTTAGACAACTTTCAGGACCCGTTATGGGCACTATGAGTTCCTTGTGATGTTTTTCGGTTTGACTAATGCCTCTGCATCAGTAGAATGATCCACAATTTATGGATTGGATCCGTGGAATTTAGACAAGAGTTATGAGCCTTAAATCCAATTCCACGAGCTAGAACCATGGCCCGTAAATAGTTTTACATCCTGTAGTTTCCAGATTGTGGAAACTAGGAATAAAATTCTCAAACTAGAGTAACAATAGAAAAATGGTTATAACATTTTACTTCGGACTCGTATCAATGGAAACTTGGTGGATTAGTAAAGAAGACTCACAGGCCTTTAATTTGATAGGTTAAAAACCACCTAACTCCTCATATTTTGTGAGATATAGTCATTTAAAGTTGACCTTTGCATGATTTCATGGAAAAACTTTGTGAGTAAGAAAGGCTTTGAACTCGACTTAGTGTTACAGGTCCCTAATGATCCTAAATCACTTCTGACACACTTCCTACACTGGGTAATGAATCTTAACACACATGCACAACTAGAAATCAACTGGTACGAGTCTATATGCATACAAAGAATAGTTTGGATCTTAGCTTAGAAATTTATGGGATGCTACAACTAGAGAGAGTCTATGTATCCTAAGATGTAGTCAACAATTTTGTGGACAAAATTGCAAGAGGTTCGATGATGGACCATTCTTATGATGAGGCCACATTATGCTTGGTCACATGATAAAGATGAATAGGGCATGACATCAGAGATGTTGAGGTAGTAAGGAGTGCATCCATCAGAAAGCTATCAAAAGAGAAGATACTTAGAGAAGAGGCCCGAGATGAGAAGATGACACAACTGATAACATAAATCTAGATATTAGCAATCCATTAACCTTTCAGTTCTATCTAATCACATTAATGAAAGACTCATCCTCAATTCAGAATTTAAGAAATCTAAAAGGTTTCTTATGTCTTTCCCCCTTGCTTCAAGAGTACAGAATATATGAGCATGATCAGAATCAGTTCTGGCTAAATGTTCCACCTCCATGTGATCGAGCCATCCTTTCAACCCCTGATTAGTGAGCACTCTATCTAATTTTTCAAATATGCAATCATTTTCAGCTCTATCATTCCACCATGTAAATGCACTTTCTTTGAATTGTATTACTGCCTAATCACAGGAAAAATGCAAATTTCAAAATCTTCATATCCAAAGTCAAGCACTAGTAAACCTCTAATTTTCTCCTTTTAATTTAGAAATACATTGAACTCCCCCCCCCCCCCCAATTAACTAGGGGTTGTCCATTTGTGTTGCTAGTTGATAAATATCTTCTCAAAACATTATTCTTTCTTCTGCAATGCCTTTTGCATAAACTAAAGTGACAAAGAAATTTTCGGCATGACTTTGATGCTTTAACAATAAAGTAAGTTGTTCATAATCTTTGATCATTGTAGAATCAAAATATAAATTTATAAAAAATTGGATTATGCCATTGCAATTAGCTATCTGTAGTGGCACCTTCAATCTTCTTTTGTATTTTTAATGTGTCTTGAATGCTGAAAAGGCTCTAGTAGACCAATAAAAGAGAGTTTATGAAAATTGTGTAGTATTTGAACCCTCTGAAAAGCTTTTTTGGACTTCACAGAGCTGTTATTCTATATTAAAATTTTCATCTCTTATAAGTTGACATAGTATTTTTCAAAAAGAATATTTCTTCTCTTTTTGGCAGCTCTTTAATCCTAATTTTTCATGTAACATTTTTACAAGATTAAAAAATATTTTGATACATTTGACATGTTTGTAGTTTATGACCACACAATTTAAAATTACTCTTTCTTTCTTAAACTCGTGTCAAATCAAAATAGGATAAACAAATTGAAATGAGAGAATACTAATAGATAAAAACCACCACTACTCTTTCCTAAAGCATGTTTGCATTGCATCTTCAAAAAATTGTCTTCCGCTAATGGGCTAGATTTCACTAACTAGTCTCTCTTTCTCAATTTATGTGACACGTTTTGGGTATCGAGATTCAAACAAGTCTACCTTTAACTGTAAATTTTTCATATATCTTTTAAATATTTTGAGTTGTCAATTATTGTGACTTAAATTACTTTTTACGTAGCTTACAAATATATAAATTTCATTTCAAAAATATTGAAGATTTCATGCTGGTCAAACTTAAAATGTTTGTCGGTCGAAAAAAAAAAGTGTCACATAAATTAAAACGGAGGGAATATAATTTTTAGACTATAGGGAAAATGAGGGAAAGCTCCATTGCCTAAATAAGATTGAATTATACGAAGCAAAAGAATAACAAAAGTCAACAGTTTCATTCTTTACTCTCTTTTTTTTCCTCCTTGGATTGATCGATCAATGTACATTACGTCAACATATATATGTTAGTACTCATTAAATTCGAAAAACGAAGAGGTACTCCTTAAATATAAAGTGTGAAAGTCATGAAATTGCAAATCTTGTTTGTCAGGTGCCAATGGTGGGAGTGTTGTTTAAAAGATACAAGTATTTGTCAACCGCACTTGTAGGGACCGCAACATTTACCTTCACAGAATCCTTCTGATCATACACTGGCAACAATATACAGTACCTATCACAGCAAACTGGCCCTACTTCAACAGGCCTCCCCATTCCTATGTCAATTTTCTCTAATCCCAGTTTCGACCATTGTGACATTATTAACACACCCACTGAGTCTGGACTCGTTCCATTTGAACTCACTGATTCCACCACTTCTCTAACGTACTCATCGTCCACCTGCTCCTTTGCTCTTTTCACTAATCCAACTGCGTATCCCAATCCCTTTTCAACTAAATCTCTAGCAGAAGATTGAGCGCATCCTAAGACGAATCCGTTACCGTAATAACCGATGGGCAAGCTCGGCTTCACTCGATTCCGTATGTTGATGGTAAATAATAATTTTAATGTTTGGTTGGGTGGTAAATTTAATGATGTGGCCCAACTCTTCCATATATGAGCAGAGAGTACTTCAAACGAAGTGCAAGAGGATTGGCTGTATTTTAATAATTTCTTCAATTCGTTTACTCTGCTCCTGTTGAATGTAACTGAAGTAGGTGCGAGTTGAGAAAATTGAGAATCGAAGTTACAAAGATCGGATACTTTCTTAAACTCGGGATGATTTGTGGATTTTTGTTGATAAATGCGCCTATTATAAATGTTTGGATCCATCAGATAACGATTCCATACTTGACGCTTTAATTCAGTGAATTTTTGCTTACCAGTAGCTAACTCAGCGAATAAGTTGAGGAACTCAGCACTACCGATTCCATCACAAAGACAATGATTAAATCCAACGCCTAACGTCGCCGATCCATCGGATAGCCACGTCAGCTGGACAACTAATGGTGGGGCCCCTTTAAGGACGTCGGTTACTTGTAACGACAGCAGCTTCCGCCACTGCGTGTTATGCCGGGGAGCTCCTTCGAATTCTTTAGCCGTGAGATCGGAGGCTGCTTGTATGAAGGCCGCACCCTGAGCTCTGCAGACCACTTCAAGGCCTGCAGAGCTGTTTGTTCGAGCCCTGACTCTCCCGGCTAAGGGGTAGTACGGGATCAGGGCTCGACCAAGTGCGGCCTTGATTCGGTTCACTGTAGCTGGTTTATCTAATACATGGCGTGAGGGCTTGTAAACGAGCAAATATTCGATGGTGAAGCGCAAAAAGAGCTGAGAATCCAAAGCGGAAAGTGGGAGAACTTGTATAGGGGTTGGCTCTGAAGGGGTGATTAAAATAGCTTCTTTTACAAGAACAGAGCTTGACATTTTGGCATCTAACTTGTGATGAACAAATATGTGAATATAAAGCTACAACTATATCTAATAAAGATATGGGAGTATATATAGTGATACAACATGTACGGTCTTTTCTGGTCCAGTAGTGGGTTAAAAGGAGGAGGTGGGTTTGTACCTTGTTTATTTTTAAAGGAGGATATTACCTCCCTTCTAATTTATGTGTCAATTTTGAGAGGTAGAACATGTTTTTTGTTTATTTGAATTTTTTATATGTTTGTTATATATTTAAAAACGATAATTAATTTGATTTATTGTGTTTTTAGATTGTTTATATATATATAAAGAAAATATAAAGTTTGTGTCTGTATTCACGATTAAAGATTATAAATTTAAATTTCAAATTTTACTTACAACAAAGTAGTCAGTGTAGTCTACACAGTGGGGGTCTGAGGATGGTAGAGTATACGCATATGTTACCTAATCCTCAAAATGAAGTAGATAAGTGTTTTCAATAGATCTGTGGCTCAAGACAAAGATAGTCTAGAAAAAGACATAGCTAAATATCAAAATTTTAACTATGACGCTTAATCGAACGGAGTATTATTGTTTTCAACTTATTTATATATCGACGTATATTCTTAATTTATTTTTTAACTTCCCCTCATATGTTCTTTAATTTGTTTTTTTCAGACTGGTTTTCTTAATCAATCTTCTAAAATTTATGATCACAGATTATTGTTCTTATTTATACGGATTTTTGAATGGGAGGGGTATGGAAGTTTACCAATAATTAATAATTACAAATTGAAATTAATGAGTATCAAATTATGTGAAGAATATTGCATACCAAAAATTAAAGAGTATTTTTTTAATTAAATATTTTAATCATATATAAGATGTTTGTTAAATTATTCTAATCTTGACTTTTATAAATTATTGTTTGTTAAATTATTCTAATCTTGACTTTAAAATTATACTCTCTTCGTCTCATTTTATGTGACACTAATTAACTTGACATGGTGTATAAAAAAAAATCTCTTAGAATTTGGGGTCTAACACAATTCTTAGATATGTGTGTGATTAAAAATTATTTCATTAAGGATAATGAAGTGTCTTAAAATTAAATTATTTCTACTTATAGTAAAACTGATATTCTTTTTGAAATAAACTAAAAAAAAATGCCACATAAAATTAAACTGAAGAAGTATTAAATAAGTGCTAGTTATCTAAACATGTAGTATTTGAGAAAGTTCAATAAAAAGGAGTCAAATAATGTTTATCCATTAACTATTTTTCTTTTCATTTCTCCTTTCTCTCTAGTGTTTTAAAGATTGGTGCAAGATTCTCCTAGCGCACTACTTTATGGAAAAATCAACAAAAATATAACTACAAAATCAATTGAAACAGCTCGGCTTTCACCTTTCTGTCTATTCGGTCGGATGGCCATGAGGCCCATGAAATGACATAACTTTTCAACTCATTCATTTCATTACAAAAGATTCCACAATACCAATATTATTATAAACCCTCAACTTTCAACTAATTTTGGTTCCTCTTTTTGTGTCTCATTCATAAAATAGCACAATAAACATAAAAAGATAAAGGCACAAGTATCCCTATACCATGATCGAAATCTCTAAGACACATTTTAACTAAACTAATGTCATATTATTCCGAATTCATTTTATTGTAATTTTGTACACTTTTTGACTTACGTGACACACTCCGTGACTCCACGTAGTTGAGGCGCGTGGGAGATGTTTGGATGTCACGTAAGTAAAAAAGGTGTACAAATTTTTTTAAAAAGGGTTCGGGAGGGGAGAAAGGTAATAGAACCTTAGTTTAGTTAAGTTGTGTTTCTGAAATTACGATCATAGTCTAGGAGTTACTTATGTCTTATCCCTAAAGATAAATTATTAGTTGTGTGCTAGGCTTAAAAAGAAGAATACATATCCATGCACACATAGATTCCAAATTTTAGTTTTATTTAAATGGCATAAACTTAAAAGTTACATATATAATATGATATTAGCAGTAAGCGATGTCAAATATTTTGTTTCAATATGGAGTACAATTTTATAGCACTTTATCTACAATCACTCCAAAGTCTTCATCACCACATAAAGATTCATATACATCAAATTTCACCTACTACTATTAGAAACAAGAAATGAGAAAGTATGAAAAAGATGCTCTTGTTGCCATTTCTATATCAGCACGTTACACGCTATATGCGGATATAAAGAGTGTTTTTACATATTAGTAAAAAATAATAATTATACTGTATATATTCTAGACCTCTCCGTATGACAAATGCAATCTGCTCTGTTATTATATTATAAATAAATAAATCAGAAAAACCAATTAAGTTTCGTTCCATGCTTGAGTTTTTATGCAATTAATTGTAGTTCTTTGGTAGGTTAGGAGACCATAAGACAAATTAATTATACCACGAGTAGAGGTTTTTTAAATAATGGTGTAGTAAATTAATGCGCTGTCTGTGGAATGAATGGGGAGTGAAACTATTTATCTAATGATGCAAAATTAGGAACCATTTGGTTTAACGCATATATAATATATAATAATCTGAGGATAAAAATGCAGGACTATTTTACCGTGCGTTTGATTGGAAGTATTAAATCGTTTTGATCTCCTTGATATGTAATGTGGAATAACTTATCCCGGAATAATTAGTTCTAGGATAGCTTGTTCCCAACCAAACGACCCTTGCTTTGTCAATCCTATTTGTTTATCCACTTTTATTTTTAATATTTTGAATACTTTGAGAAACTTGTATCTCCGTATTGATTTTTGTATACTATTCTTTCTGTCCTAATTTATGCGACAAATTTCAGATTTTGAGATTCAAACAAGTTTAGCTTTGATGGTAAATTTTTTATATATATTTTAAATTATCAATTATTGTGACTTAAAAGTACTTGTTATTTTTAAAAAATAGACTTTCCATTAGAAAATTCTCGATCAAATTTAAATTGTTTGACTCTCGAAAAACAACTGTTTCACATAAATTGGGACAGAGGAAGTAGTATAAATTTAAACAATCTTTTGTTTAAAATGAAGTAATTAGCATATTCTTGTTTCTTGGTGGAATATTAAGAGAAAAAGTTAATTAAATAGAGAGACAAAAGGTGTCGCGGGTGTATTGGATTAATGATTGATGTATCGGAGCAAAGGAATATGTGGAACATGGGGCGATGGCAGCAACGGTACAGTAGAAAAGATAAAACAAATCGCCATTTGCCAACAGATTAGCCATGTGCTCATGACCAGAGATGCGCAAAGGACAGCCTGTGGACCACCCTCGTTTTTCTGGAGGGTCAGTATCTTATATATACATGGTCACCGCCTTTCTATACTCTCTCTATCGAGGTAATAGTAAAATTTACGTACTGTTAGAGAAGGCGGAGCCAGGACAATAATGATAGTGGGGTTTGAACAGACAAATACTTTAATGTGGGAAAGTATTTTCATAGCTCCTTGCTTACCATTGAACCGTCAGTCAGTTTTATTATAGAATTCACTAGTTAATAAACATATATATATTATAAATGATTCAACTAACGAACAACTAGTAATTAGTATATGTATATTTTTTTCAAATTAAACAACTATGTATTTAGATTTTTCAAATCGACTTGAGAAAAGATTTTGATGCTAAAGTTAGGCTACGAGTAGCATTCCAAGCTTTGAGAAGGGAATCTTAATTAGCAAAGCATTACATAGAAGAGCTAGCTAGATACAGTCTACTGCCAGGTGAAATTGGGTGCAAAACAACAGCATTTAATTTGTCTCATCCTAGCTTTGTCATCTATCTTTTAACTAAGCGTCGATGATTCTGCATCCCTATGATCCATTGGAGCCAAAAGAGTGGACTTGAGGAATATTTCACAAAAAAAAAGTTTTTACTTTTGTGGAAGGTTAGATATTACTCAATTACTTTTCTGTAGAATTTGTGTATATTACTTTTAGGTACAGTGAGTGTTGGATTTAGTATGGATGGAATGACGTGGAAGCTCCTTGTACTTGATCTCCGTTTGTTAGTTAGACTCTCCGACTCATTACTTTGTCAACTGATTTCTTAAACCCATTAGAACTCAACATTTAAAATCATTTTCTCATCCGATAAGTGTGCATGTAGTACTACAGATTAGAAGTAAAATTTGACGTCATTTTTAATAACACGTAAAAAGTTAAATGGTAAAAAAAAAAATTAAAAAAAAATTAACTAGCCACTTTTGACAAAGCCATGTTATTGGTATTTGCTCAAATTGAGTGCCAAGTTCATGAAAAGATACGCTAAAAAAAGTTCCATTTGACTTGAAATTTTAAATAAAAGTTCACAAACACAAATCCACAAATTTTAATTACAAATTTGAATTAATTTCAAAAATTCATAAGATCAATTTTTCATTCTTCAAACTTCCTCAATCTTATCAATAAAGTTTTTTAATCTTTCAACACCCACAATCACCCTTTACTTTAATTCATACCCACTCCTCTTTAAACTCAACTAAACACAACCAGTTGTCTCAATAAGGACCATGAACTGGTCCACGATGCTGTTATGAACCATGGGAAAGCGAGCTCTAAGATCACATCTTTGGAATAAAATCCAGTTAGAAAAGGAAATCTAATTAGAGATAAGCTGCCCATGAGCATCATGGCATAGGTAAAAGGGAACGAGGAGGCAAGCCCCCATCTTCAACATATCTTGCTCATCCGACATGGCATGAATCACCGAACCTGCACTCAGGAATAGTAATGCTTTGAAAAAGGCGTGATTCATTAAGTGAAAGCTTCTCTTTGATTGCTTTTTATGAAGTCGCACCGGGAGCTAGTGCTTGCTATCTAAGAATTGCTCCATGGATCTCATCGGAAATATTTGATGCTTCTTGGGGTTTCTTTGGCGACCGTGAAGTCACCGGATGAATTGCCGAGTAGATCAGATCCGGACGCGGCTGTTGGGAACTCTAACCCGAACCGTAGAAACCACGGGCTGCATGACCATCCTTAGATGTCTGCATAACTGCATGAAATGGTCCACGCTATGCTGGAAGGAACCACCTCTTTTTAAGGATCCTCTGCCACCAGACGAGGGACCTGGAAACTGATCGGAAGTACGGGGCCTCTTATCTCTCATATCCCCAAGCTCCTCACACTTCAGTAATTACACCTCTTTGGCGGCTCCCACTATGGATTTAAAGGAAGCCCCCTCAAGGGATGATCTGAACACTGCAAAATGAATGGGGAAGGACAATGCCCACACAAACTTGTGAATCCTTTTGGCCTCATCCGAAATGATGGCTAGGTCATGTCTATAAAATTGATAAAAATGAGTCTCAGGCTCTGAAGCTGTGACGCTCTCCTATCTCAAACTCTCGAATCTCAATCTACTCTCCTCCTTCAGACTCCAAGGGATACAACGATCATATAAAGCACAACCAAATACCTCCCAAGTCACTGACAAAGATCCAGTCGGTATAGAACCCAAATAGACTCTCCATCACTCTCTAGCTGGACCACGCAACTGAAGTGTAGCAAAGAAAACCCCATTAGACTCAGCCAAGGCAACTGTCTCTAGCAACTCTTGACATCTAGACAAGAACGCATGCGTATCCTCATTCTTTCTACCCTAAAATTGAAGTGGATCCATATTTTTGAACTTCTCATAATGACACAATTAAACATTACATAACACTAGAAAAGGTGAACCCCTAGCTCTAAACCTGATATAGGATCACCATCAACCCTAGGTCCTAATAGTGTTGTCCCACCAGACCATGAGCAACTGGGACTTGATGCTGATCTAGGGTCTGAGCTCCCGCTTCGATCTGAGAACCCTGAATTATGCCTGTCAGACCCCTACTCTAAGAAAAACTCTCAAGCACACCCAACACTCTTAACAAGGTGTCATGAAGAAAAGGTGAAGCAACATACTCTGGATGAACTTGGTCAGCTCTAACACCCATCTCTAGCTATAGAGGGACACCTCTAACAAGACCTTTAGTTGGTGCCTCTCCTTGAGCATGACCTCTCCCCTCGCACGAGATGTACCTCTACCCTAGTGAGGGTCTCAAAAACATGCTCAAGGAATGGCTTCCCTCCTATAACAGCAACAATAGCTCACGTCCTAGCCATCTGACAAAAGAATGCGTAGCATCTCAGTACTAACGAAAGTAACCACACACGATTAGATTGAATAAAAAAAAGGGAGTTTCTTAAAAGTTTTCATAGCCTCTCAAAGATAAGAAATGGACGTATCCTCACCGATCCTCGAGAATATACTAGACTTGACTTGTACACACATGAGACCTATGAACTCGAGGCTCTGATACCATCTATCACGACCAAAACTAGGTGTGATGGAACCTACCTTATCCTACCATGATAGGCCAGCCTAAACAACCTTCAACAAGGTTTAATGTGGAAGTAAGAAATAAAATAAGGACTAAGCAAAACATAAGAATTGCAGATATTATATCATTATAAAACTTTCCCTAAATCCTAGTGTTACGTGTATAAGTCACTAGACAATAATACATATTTTTGTAAAAGAACAAGTCTGAATGTCTCTGATACTAGAATAGTAGAAAGACATAAGAAATGAGTAAGTGATGTATGTCAGGAAGACTAGTATCTATCTTACAAACTCTTAGAGAAATCCTCAGACGATGATGTTGAAGGATGATCAAGATGATGCGGGCTCGTAAGATACACAAGTGTATTGTCACACCCCGAGGCTACCCTTTGACGTAACACGGGACCTAGGATTACGAGTGACCCCAAGATAACCCTGTGTCTGGCATATCATAAGCATACTAAAAAATAACTGAATAAAGATACACTATGTGGAAGCTTAAGACGATAATCAACTGAAAGATGGGGAATACCCAATACTGATATGAATATATATAATGTACTATGAGTTTAGTGATACTAAACAATCACTCACAACTAAAGCTAAATCTAATACTATGTCTGGAAAGCCTCTACTGACTAAAGTTGCTGGGACATGCCCCTAGCTAACTCTAGAAAAAACTGAAAACTGAAATGAAAGACTGGATGTGAAAAACATGTCTATTGTCCTCGAAGTATGAGGACTCACCACTGAAGCTGCTGAATACGGATTGGGAACCAATATATGCGTGATCTAGATGCTGAGTACCTGAACCTACATCATGAAAGGATGTAACGCAGAGTATGCATCAATACTTGGAATGTACTGAGCATGCAGGATATAGAATATAGCTGAACAAATACATAAACTGAACAAGCATACTGAGCAATGATATAAACTGAACAGGATAAAAATACTGAAATATATTGAAAGCTGAACTATATGCAATAACCAAGTGCTAATCCTGAACATGACATGCTGAGACTGAATACTAAAGTATAATTGATAACCTGGTCAAATGCAATGAAGTCTGACTGTGGGAGCTACTATTAACCGACATAAAACCACGTGAGCTAAACGTGGAGTCCGATGTATACGCCCCATCGAGAGGACTCAATATACCTTCCCAAGGTATAAAGGCATGACTGGCGTGATCACTAAATCTGGTGCCCACAGAGGGGACTTATAAACCAACGGGGGCACGTAGTTTTGGGACTATGAGGGTATGCTAAACCCTAGTCCAACTCGGTACTAAGTCTACTCCCAACTGGAAATGTGTAAGACAAAACATAACTGTAATACTGGATAGCTCAATGTTCTGGCATGCAAATCTGAGAATGTAACATATAGGGACTGACAATGTAACATTCGAAAACTGGAGCACATTTATCTGTTTAACTTACCTAGAAAGTGTAATTCATGAACTAAGAGAATCTACACAACTAGGGTTCTGACTTTCATGCAAGGAACTAAGCAACGAATTCACGAAAAACATGATAATCTGATTATGAACACTATAATAGCTAATTCACAACAATTCTCCAAGGTTTTAGAAACCCTAGGTCTAAACATGATATAGAGAATCAAGAATCTGACTGAATTCTAGGGACCTAGTGGATGAAAGGAACCCACTAGTGAAATTCCACATACCTGGTGATGAAATCTACGAAGAAATCCTTCAATTTTGGGGCTGGAACTGTAGAAAACCTGATGCGTGTTCTTAAGGGGCTGGTCGACTCTTTCTCCTCTTTTTCTCTAAGTTTGATGGATCTTGGTGAATAATCATTTTGGGTAAGTTCTGACTAATTTACTAGGCTTAAACTGAGTAAAACGACGTAGTTTAGTGGTTAAACGACATAGTTTAAATGTCTAACGCATGGAGAAATAGACCAAAATGACCCTACTTAAATACTGACGGAGGCCGACCACAGACGAAATGACGGACCGTCACAAGGACCACGGTCCATCGTATGGGTCATGGTTCATAGGCCATTGACTACTGGTTTTTGGGTGGTCCAACCACGAGCCCTACCACGGCCCGTGTGAAGGACTAATGACCGTGAAGGTCACTGTGGTTGTTCACTTGGGTTGGGGTCTGTTGGCTCAGGTTCACGGACGTAAACCCGTTGAGGGCTCCGTGGTCTAGCGCCTGAGCCTGGTGGGTTCTACCTGACTCCCATGAGCCTTCCCACGACCCGTGAGGCGGTCCACAGCCCGCGAAGGGTCCCATGGTCCACCACTTCTGGGTGGGTGTGAACCACGGGCAGGTCAACGGCCCGTGGTTCCTTTCACGGTTCGTGAACCCTTCCGTGGTTCACCAATTTCTGCTGCTTTCCTGCTGCAACGTCCAAGTATGACTTCAGAGGTGTTACAATATCTCTCCCTTGGGAACATTCATCCTCTAATGAAGCCTAAATTAGCTGAGTATGGAGGGAAGGAGTTGCAATCTCTACCGCTAAGTACTAGAAACTGATATCTAACTGAACTGAGTTCCAAAAACATGCAAATATGCTGAAATGCAAGAACAACTGAAGGAACAAGACACTGAGACTGAATTTACACAAGAGTAAGCTAAGAGACTGGAGAGTAAATATTACCTCAAGCTGAAACGGAATCGGAAGGAAAGAGATGAGGATACTTGGCCTTCATAGCTGCTTCTACTTCCCAAGTAGCTCCCCACGGACTGAATCCTCCACCAAACCTTCACTGAAGCGACTTCATTGTTTCTCAACCAACGAACCTGACGATCAAGAATCTGTACTGGCACCTCTTCATCAGTGAGACTATCCTTCACAGCCACACTCTCTAATGGTACTATTGATGCTGGATCACCCACACATAAGCCACATTACCAACCCTTTTCAGGATTCTGTACGGACCTACATATCTCGGACTGAGCTTCCCTTTCTTGCCAAATCTCATCACCCCCTTCATAGGTGACATCTTCAGGAAAACCCAATCATCGGTCTCGAATTCTAAGTCCCTTCTCCTCATATTAGCATAGGACTTCTAACGACTCTGGGCTGTCTTAAGTCTATCCTTGATGAGCTGAACTTTTTCCATAGCTTCATGAACTAAATCTGGCCCAATCAATGTTGCTTCACCTACTTCAAACCAACCAACTCGAGATCTGCATTTATGCCCATATAATACCTCGTAAAGGGCCATCTGAATGCTAGAATGATAGTTATTGTTATAGGTGAACTCGATGAGAGGTAGGTGATCATCTTGAAATCGATCACGCAAGCTCTCAACATGTCCTCTAAGTTCTGAATGGTACGCTCTGCCTGACCATCCGTTTATGGATGAAATGTTGTGCTGAGATTAACCTGAGTACCAAGACCATTCTGAAATGATTTCCAGAAATGAGAGGTAAACTGTGGACCTCTATATGAGATGATAGACAAGGGAACCCCATGTAACTTGACTATCTCATTAATGTAGAGTTTAGAGTAATCCTCCGCTGAATCTGTAGTCTTAACAACCAAGAAATGAGCAGACTTAGTAACTCTGTCCACTATCACCCAAATGGAGTCATGTTGTCTGCGAGTACGAGGTAAACCCATAATAAAGTCCATATTTATCACTTCCCACTTCCATGTAGGAATGTAAATCTCCTGAGTGATACCTCCTGATTTCTGATGTTACACCTTAACCTGTTGACAGTTAGAACACGTAGCCACAAAATCTGCTATGTCCCTCTTCATGCCATTCCATCAAAAGACTTCCCGTAGGTCACGGTACATCTTAGTGGCATCTGGGTGAATGGAATACCTGGAGTTATGAGCCTCTGTAAGGATCTTCTGCCTCAACTCACCCACATTAGGAACACACAAGTGACCCTGGTAACGAAGCACACTATCTCCCCCTAGGGAGAAAACCTCTACTTTCTGCTGATGAACTGCACCTTTCAACTGAAGTAATATAGGATCACTATCCTGTTTTTCCTTAATCTCCGCTACCAATGAAGATTCTGACCCATTCTGAACTATCACCCTACTATTTGATGTGTCCGTAAGGCAAACTCCTAAGCGAGCAAGCCGGTGAACATCTTTGGCTAACTCTTTCCTTTCTTCCTCTACATGTGCTACACTACCCATAGACAGCCTGCTGAGAGCATCAGCTACTACATTGGCCTTACCAGGATGGTAAAGCACATTCATGTCATAGTCTTTGAGGAATTCAAGACATCTCCTCTGATGAAGATTCAACTCTTTTTGGGTGAACACATACTAGAGGCTCTTATGATCTCAATACATCAACATGAATGCCATACAAGTAGTGTCTCCAAATCTTTAGGGCAAATACTACGGTTCCAAGCTCGAGGTCATGAGTCAGGTAGTTCTTCTCATGGACCTTAAGCTGTCTAGAAGCATATGCTATGACCTTATCTCGCTGCATCAATACACAACCTAGGCCGACCCTGGAGGCATCATAATAAATTACATAACTGTTTGAACCATCTGGTAGAGTCAAGATCGGAACTGTAGTTAACCTAGTCTTCAGTTCTGAGAAACTTTTCTCACACTCATCTTACCACTAAAACTTAACCTTTTTCTGAGTCAACTTGGTCATTGGGGAAGCTATGGATGAAAATCCTTCAACAAATCTCCTGTAATACCTGACCAAACCCAAGAAACTTCTGATATCTGTTGGAGAGGTGGGTCTGGGCCATTGCTTCACTGCCTCTATTTTTTGAGAATCCACTCGGATCCCTTCGCTAGATACCGCATGACCAAGGAAAGCGACAAACTTCAACTAGAATTCACATTTGCTGAACTTAGTGAATAACTGGCGATCTTTGAGAGTTTGCAGAACAACTCTCAAATGAGTCGCATGCTCCTCCTAACTCCGAGAATAAATGAGGATATCATCAATAAATATGATGACGAACAAGTCTGAATACTGTTTGAACACCCTATTCATTAAGTCCATGAAAGCTGCAGGAGCATTGGTTAGTCCAAAAGACATAACTATGAATTCATAATGAGCATATCGAGTTCTGAAAGTTGTCTTCAGAATGTCACTATCTCTGACTCTAAGCTGATGATAGCCGAATCTGAGGTCTATCTTAGAAAAGCAACTAGCACCCTGAAGTTGGTCGAACAAGTCATCAATCCTGGGGATGGGATACTTATTCTTGATTGTGACTTTATTCTACTGCCAATATTCAATGCACATTTTGAGAGAACCATCTTTCTTTTTTAAGAATACCATTGGAGCACCCCATGGAGAGATACTGGGTCTAATGAAGCCCTTATCTAGAAGGACTTTCAACTGATCTTTCAATTCCTTAAGCTTGGCTGGAGCCATTCTGTAAGGAGGAATCGAAATGGGTTGCGTATCTTGAAGGAGATCTATTCCGAAGTTGATTTCCCTTTCGGGAGGAACTCCAGGAAGATTTTCTGGAAACACTTCTGGAAACTCATTTAATACTAGGACTAACTCAACAGTTGGGGTTTTGGAGTTTGAATCCTTAACCCGAACAAGATGATAGATATACCCCTTGGAAATCATCTTTCTGGCCTTAAGGTAAGAAATGAATCGACCCATGGGCAGTGAGCTACTACCCTTCCACTCTAAGACTGGCTCGTTTGGAAACTGAAACCGAATGATACTAGTTCTACAATCAATTGAGGCATAACAGGAATGTAACCAATCCACACCTAGAATGATATCAAAGTCTATCATTTCTAACTCTACAAGATCTGCTGAGGTGACTTTCTGAGAGACTGTGATAGGACAATTTTTGTATACCCATCTAGCTATAACTGGGTCACCAACTTGAATAGAGACTAAGAAGGGTTCTGAGAGAGTTTTTGGACATGCATTAATACAACAAGATTCCTTCCATGGCTGGTACCAAGTGTAGGCCACTCCCTTCAACTAATAGGCGGCCAAATCTGTACTCTCGACTTGAGTGATGCCCATAATGTTTGTTACCTTTTAGATGTTGTCGAGAAACTCTTGTTGATCTTATTGTGACTTAGACCCATGAAAATCTGTAGGGTTTATCCGAGTAAAGTCTTGGATTCTTGCTGTAGCAGTGTTAGTCTGTGGCAGAGGTGGGACCACAACCTACTGATTGACTTGGGTAGTCATGGCCTGAGCAAGTACTAGGTAAGAAGCCCTGAACTCGGCATGCATGACTTGCTCCTTCAATGGGTCTGCTGGAGCTGCTGACTAATTCCTTGCGTTAACTCTTCTGGGAGACATTTTCTGAAATGCGAAGAGCAGGAGTTAGAAGGAGATTGAATAGAGTTCATACTCATGCACAATAAGAATAGCAAGAAAGTGATTTTTTTCCTAAAACACTTCGTAGCCTCCCTCTCATTAGATGTGGTGCACTTCACACCCATGAAAGAG
Source organism: Solanum etuberosum (assembly GCA_029582245.1). Lineage (NCBI taxonomy): Eukaryota > Viridiplantae > Streptophyta > Magnoliopsida > Solanales > Solanaceae > Solanum > Solanum etuberosum. The sequence goes on along the minus strand of JAJONR010000998.1, from coordinate 99,693 downwards.
ACTGTACTTAGTGCGGCTTTCAGACATCCTAGGACTCTTTAACCTAATGCTCTGATACAAAGTTTATCACGCCCCGAGGCTATCCCCTTGACGTAACACGGGACCTAGGATCACGAGTGACCTCAAGCTAACCCTGTGTCTGGCATATCATAAGCATACTAAACGATAACTGAATAAAGATACACTATGCGGAAGCTTAAAACAATAATCAATTGAAAAATGGGGAATACCCAATACGAATATGAATATATATAATGTACTATGAGTTTAGTGATACTAAACAGTCACTCACAACTAAAGCTGAATCTAATACTATATCTGGAAAGCCTCTACTAACTAATGTTTCTGGGACATTCCCCCAGCTAACTCTAGCAAAAACTGAAAACTGAAATGAAAGACTGAATATGAAAAACATGTCTATTGTCCTCAAATTATGAGGACTCACTACTGAAGCTGCTGAATACAGATCGGGAACCGATCTATGCGTGATTTGGATGCTGAGTACCTCAACCTACATTATGAAAGGATGTAGGGTAGAGTATGCGTCAGTACTTGGAATGTATTGAGCATGAAGGATATATAATATAGATGAACAAATACATAAACTGAACAAGCATACTGAGCAATGATATAAACTGAACAGGATAAAAATACTGAAAGATACTGAAAGTTTAATTATATGCAATGACCAAGTGATAATCCTGAACATGACATGCTGAGACTGAATACTGAAGTATAACTGATAACCTGGTCAAATGCACTGAAGTATGACTTTGGGAGCTACTATTAACCGACATTTTAAAACCACCTAAGCTAAAAGTGGAGTTCGATGTATACGCCCCATCGAGAGGACCTAATATACCTTGCCAGGGTTATAATGGCATGACTAGCGTGATCACTAAATCTGGTGCCCACAGAGGGGACTTATAAGCCTATGGGGGAACGTAGTTCTAGGACTATGAGGGTTTCCTGAACCCTAGTCCAACTCGATACTAAGTCTACTCCCAACTGGAAATGTGTAAGACACAACATAACTATAATACTGGATAGCTCAATGTTCGGACATGCAAATATGAGAATGTAAGATTTAGGGATTGACAATGTAACATTCGAAAACTGGAGCACGTTTATCTGTTTAACTTACCTAGCAAGTGTAATTCATGAACTAAGAGAATCTACATAACTAGGGTTCTGAGTTTCATGAAAGGAACTAAGCAACGAATTCACGAAAAACATGATAATCTGATTAGGAACACTATAACAGCTAATTCACAGCAATTCTCCAAGTTTTTAGAAACCCTAAGTCTAAACATGATATAGAGAATCAAGAATCTGACTGAATTCTAGGGACCTAGTGGATGAGAGGAACCCACTAGTGAAATCCCACATACCTGGTGACGAAATCTACGGAGAAATCATTCGATTTTAGGGCTGGAACTGAAGAAAACCTACTGCGTGTTCTTGAGGGGCTTGTCGACTCTTTCCCCTCTTTTGCTCTAAGTTCGATGGATCTTGGTGAATAATCATTTTGGATAAGTTCTGACTAATTTACTAGGCTTAAACTGAGTAAAACGACGTAGTTTAGGGGTTAAATGATGTAGTTTAAATATCTTACGCATGGGGGGAAAAGACCAAAATGATCCTACTTAAAAACTGACGGAGGCCGACCACAGATGAATTGATGGACCGTCACAAGGACCACGGTACGTCGTATAGGTTGTGGTTCATGGGCTTGTGACTACTGGTTTCTAGGTGGTCAAACCACGAGCCCTACCATAGCCCGTGTGAAGGACCACGGACCATGAACGTCACCGTGGTTCTTCACTTGGGCTGGGGTCTGTTGGCTCAGGTTCACAGACGCCACCACGGCCCGTCGTCAAGACCACGGCCCGTGGAGGGCTCCGTGGTCTGACGCCTGAGCCTGGTGGGTTCTTCCTGACTCCCACGAGCCTTCCCACGAGCCTTCCCATGGCCTGGGTGGTGGTCCACGGCCTATGAAGGGTCCCGTGGTCCACCACTTCTGGGTGGGTGTGAAGCACCGGCAGGTCGACGGACCGTGGTTCCTTTCACGGTCCGTGAACCCTGCCGCGGTTCACCAATTTCTGTTGCTTTTCTGCTGCAACGTCCAAGTCTGACTTCTGAGGTGTTACATGTATAAAGAAAGGGAGTGAGTACTAAGAAACAATGGTACTCAACAAGCATCCCTAGCTGACTCTAAATAAAGTAATTATTGAACACAATGCACCCTTACACACCATCCAAACCTCCTCATACTACTAGACATAATTCAGAACCCACCCTTATTCTAGCAGCTTCAAAGCAATAAGAACAAACAAAATACATGTAATACACAATAGGCCAGACCATCAGAGTCTCTATAGAGCCATCACAACCTTTTAGATTCAATAACCACAGTACATAACAATTCACCCATAAATACAAAACAATGATGATGAGGTAAAATGCGATGTAATGCAAATATCATTTAGAGTGGTGCACGTCGGTCCTATTGATAAATATAGGATTTGTGGGGGACAATTCTGTTTATGCACCTACCCGGATACAGGGAACATCCCTCAGATATCATATCATATCATCCCCTATTTGGGGTACGTCCCTCGCAGTCATATCCTTTTTGTCTTTCTTTTTCATCAATATCACATAGTTCCACATCACAATTGTGCCTATACATAGTGACAATTTAACATGCATAGTGAGATGATGACAATTTCACATCAACAATCAACCACACCTATCATTGGCATAACATCAATAAGGAAATTGTAATAATCATCCAAGTCACTCATGACACATCAAACTTTAATATTCCAATGAATACATTTTTTCCACATAATCATTACTAGTATTCTAACAATAATTGAGAACAAGTAGATGTCACGACTCAAAGTAGATCCTAGGCGTAACATGGCGTATAGAACTATGAGAGACCCTACACAAGCCACTTAGCATACATCATATAAGATAAAAGAACTAAAAAGTTCAAAAGATAGCATTTCATACAAAAGAATTTGACAAAAGTGGAAATCAAAACACAAGTCTCAAAGTCATCTACTACATCATAAGGAAAGTGATTGGGATGTAACCCATACATCACATAAAAAGTTTGAAAACGGAAATGACATGAAAGCAATAAAAGAATCTTGTCCTTCAGATCATGAGGACTCACCAATCTTCAAAAGCTCAAATGAATCAACTAGCCACGTGTCACGCCCCGAGCCTACACACTCGACGCGACTGGAACTCGAGAACCATTGCTGGCCCCAAGAGAACCCTTGGCCTGGCTCAATACTCAATGGAAGACTTACTAAATACAAGATGAACTCAAAAGTCTCAATAATCAACTCAGAATATAATAGAAAATTCAACTAGCCAGAAATAGGCAACTCAAGTCTTAAAAATATTTAACAAATGAAAATGATCTATGAAGCCTCTAAATGACAAGGATAGAAGTCGGGACAAGACCCACGATGTCCTAACAAAAACTGAAAAGTAAATGGAATCCTCCGGAAGCAAGGAAGCTCACCAAAGCTAAGTCGAACTGCAAGTGGTATAAACGAAGCGCATGTTGATGACCCTGATCTTCTGTATCTACATCATGAAATGATGCAGGCCTAATGGCCTCAGTACATTGGATGTACGTGCATGTAAGGGGAACACTAAACATAACATAAAAGCTTGAACTTAGAAATAAGGAACCATACTCACCTCAACTCAACCTCAACTCATGGATACTCAACTCATTACAGTATTAAAACCACAATAAATATGCAGTTTATATAAAGCATTTAAAACAGTTGGTAACAACTCAATGTATTTAAAAATACATTAATAACTCTTATTTGTATGTAAAGATACAAAATAACTCTATTTGGGAGATTCTCTAACCGACAACCATCACTATGAGCTATGTGATGATACAACGTCTCGCCCATAATGCCAGAACGGTCCTATACCTTGCCGGGGTATAGAACTACACAACTAAGTGGATCCACTAAGCTATGCTTAAAAAGTAATAAGGAATCATCTAAAAAGTATGACCATTTCTACCCACGTTGGCTACATGGTTTATGAGGACTTTGAGTTATTTGTACTCGCCCCCATATCGGTGTTCAATACTACTCCCAAAAATATAACTCAGCTCATATGTTTAAAAACATTTCCTCATCCTCAATTTTGAGATTATTACTCAAAAGATTTCTCTTAAAAGAGATAGTACTCAAAACTCCTCATGAACTCATTTGGAAATCGATGTTTCCCCTCATTTTAAATGTGAAAATATTTACTCTTGGGAATACTAAATCCCCATATATTCATTTTGAAAAATGAAACTCAACTCTCCTCATCCTCATACTCAAGTACTCAAGTCTTAAAACAAGTTTAAAAAGACTATAAAAGACTTCTCAAAATGACTTGAAAGAACTCTCAAGACTTTACTCTTAACTCTACCTTGAATTTTAATTATGAATTCAAGAGTTATAATTCATGCTATGAAGGATCACTCGATGTTTATATGTAGTTTAGAGTAGTAAAAATCAGGAAGGAGGAATGGTACACTTTTAAAAGAACTTAGATATCGCAAACGACAGAAAAAGGGTGAGGGAGGAGACCCTGGCGCACTGCTGGCACGGGGCGCCAGCCCCTGAACTTCGGAGACTCAACTGTGGAGCACTGCTGGCACGCCTCGCCAAACTTTCTGGCGCATCTGGGGCGCGCCGCGCCAGCCCTTCCCCAGGTCAATTCGACTAATTTTTCTTCTTGTTTTCTAATCCTAATTCTCCTATAATCGATTGGTTTCCTCAAATTTTCCTTAGATATAATTAACCAATCCAAGTACACAAGAATCTACTAAAAAACAACCCTCAAACTTATAACATTTATCTCAAGAACTCATCAAACTCATCATAAACGAGTTAAGAATGAAACTTCAAGAAAACTCATCAAGAACTCAAATCATTCAACCTCAAGAACAAAATTACGGACCAAATCACATGATTGGCGTGCGGGTGAATGAATCCAACACTATGAGAACTCACAGACCTCTTAGGGATCAAACCCTTGGCGAAATTCCTTGACAAATCTCAAGAATCTTGACGAACGCCTTGAACCTCTCCTCTTTTCTCCTCTTGAACTCCTCTCAAAACCTTAAGAGTATTTTGGATTGTGAAAACTGACCCAAATCAGTTTAGACCCCTAAAATATTACTAAAAATGTTTAAAGTTGATGGGTTAAGGAAAAGACCAAATACCCCTCATTAATTCGGGTAAATTTCCTTAACTGGACAAGCGACTTCAAACGGGTATATCTCCCTTATCCAAACTCAGAATTTAGCAAACTCTGTAGCGTTGGAAAGAGGATTCAAAGACCTTTCATTTAATATCTTATAGGCTACCTAACTCATCTTGTGCTGAAAGTTATGTTCATTTGAAGTTGACCTAAAACTCACAACTTAAGCATAACTTGCCAAATTCAGAATTTGGCTCTTTCCAAATTTGTTTTTTCTAAATTTAACTCTTTCTAATACCGAGGTGTTACAACCCCCCCTCCCCCCCCTCCCCCAGGAACATTCGTCCTCGAATGAGATCACTCTAAGTAGACTAAGGGTGGTAACATCTAACACCTAGGTCAAACACCCCACAAGCAATTTAATACACTCAGCATATCAATTTAAAGAGTACTAAAAAAGAATTAGTACATTGATTTGGAATTTCTCCGGACTCAAAGAGATGTGGGTATCTCTTCTTCATATCTTCCTCAGCCTCCCTAGTAGCTTCCTCAACAAACTGATTCCTCCATATGACCTTGACTGATGCTACTTCCTTGGTCCTCAATTTGCGAACCTGACGATCTAGAATCTGAATGGCTACCTCCTCATACGATAGGATATACTTAATACCAATATTTTCTGTAGGTATACTAAAGTGAATGATCGCCCATACACTTCTTCAACATTGAAATGTGGAATACCGGATGGATTGCTGCTAATTCTGGCAGTAGTTCCAACTCATAGGCTACATTGCCAATCCTCTTAGATATCCTGTAAGGACCTATATACCAGGCCATAAGCTTTCCCTTCTTGTCAAACCTCGTAACACCCTTCATGGGTGAAATCTTCAAATAAACCCAATAATCCACCTCAAACTCCAAGTCTCTTCTTTTAACATCTGTATAGGACTTCTGACGACTCTGCGCTGTTTTCAACCTTTCTTGAATAGTCTTCACTTTATCCATAGCTTGATGAACCAAGTCTGGTCCTATCAACCCTGCCCCACCAACCTCAAACCATCTAATAGGAGATCTACATCTTATCCCATAAAGAGCCTCATAGGGAGAAATTTGGATGCTAGAGTGATAACTGTTGTTGTAAGCAAACTCAATGAGAGGTAAGTGATCATCCCAATTTCCCTTGAAATCGATCACACACGCCCTCAACATATCCTCTAAAGTCTAAATCATACGCTCTGCTTGACGATCAGTCTGAGGATGAAAAGCGGTACTCAAATTTTCCTTGGAACCCAAACCTTTCTTGAAAGACTTCCAAAATTGTGCGGTGAATTACACACCTCTATCTGAAATGATGGACATCGAAACTCCATGAAGACAGACTATCTCTTGAATATATAATCTGGCATAATCCTCTGTTGAATAGGTAGTCTTTACCGATAAGAAATGGGCTGATTTATTCATCCGATCTACAATCACCCAAATAGAATCATGTTGCCTGCGAGACCGCGACAACCCAGTAATGAAATCCATATTGATCATCTCCCACTTCCACTCCGGAAGATCTATATTCTGAGCCATACCACCGGGCCTCTGGTGCTCTACCTTGACTTGTTGGCAATTCAGGCATTTAGCAACGAACTCTGCAATATACCTCTTCATGTTACTCCACCAATATACTTCTCTCAAGTCATGATACATCTTTGTGTAACCCAGATGGATAGTCTATCTGGATCTATGAGCTTCCTCCATGGTCCTCTCTTGAAGTTCATCCACCTTTGGTACACACAATCTACCGTGATACCTCAATACACCATCTCCCCCTTGTTCAAAAGCCATCACTTTCTGCTTATCAAAATTTGCCTTCAATTCAAGCAAAACAGGATCTTGGTCTTGTTTCTCTTTCACTTCAGATACTAGTGATGATTCAACCCCATTCTTCACCACCACTCCTCCTTCATTGGAATCCATTAACCGAACCCAGTCGTGCAAATCTGTGCACATCTCTTGCTAACTCTTTCTTGCCTTCCTCAACATGGGTAGTACTACCCATAGACAACCTGCTCAAGGCATCAACAACAACATTACTAGGGTGATATAGAATACTCATGTCATAATCCTTGAGCAACTCCAACCACCTCCTCTGTCTAAGATTAAGCTCTTTCTAACTGAATAAATACTGAAGACTCTTGTGATCGGTGACCACATCTATATGAACACCATAAAGATAGTGACGCCATATTTTCAAAGTGAACACTACAACAACCAACTCCAGATCATGGGTTGGGTAATTATTCTCGTGAATCTCAAGCTCTCTAGAGGCATAAGTTATAATCTTGCCATTCTGCATCAATACACAACCAAGTCTAACTCTGGATGTATCACAATATACAACAAAGCCTTGAGTACCTTCTGGTAAGGTCAACACTGGGCAGTAGTCAACCTAGTTTTCAATTCCTGAAAGCTTTTCTCACAAGCTTCAGACCATTCAAACTTTGTTGTCTTCTGAGTCAACTTAGTCAACAGGGATGAAATAGATGAGAACCCCTCGACAAACCTCCTATAATAACCAGCCAATCCCAAGAAACTCTTAATATCAGTTGGAGATGTGAGTCTAGGCCAGTTCTGCACTACCTCAATCTTCTAAGTATCAACTCGAATCCAATAATGTGGCATAAGAATTCCACTGAATCAAGTCAAAACTCACACTTAGAAAATTTGGCATACAACTCCTTATCCTTTAGAGTTTTGAGAAGTACTCTGAGATGACTAGCATTATCCTCCTCATTCCTCGAATAAACAGAATATCATTAATGAATACGATAACAAACATATCAAGATAAGGCTTAAACACTATGTTCATAAGGTCCATGAACGCTGCAGGAGCATTAGTCAAACCAAAAGACATGACTAGAAACTCATAATGACCATAGAGGGTCCTGAATGCTGTCTTTGGAATATCACTCTCTCTTTCCCTCAAGTGATGATAGCCAGATCTTAGGTCTATCTTAGAAAAACAGGTGGCACCCTGAAGTTGATCGAAAAGATCATCAATTTTCGGAAGGGGATACTTATTCTTGATATTAACCTTGTTCAATTGGCGGTAATCAATACAAATCCTAAGAGAACCATCCTTCTTCATCACAAATAAGACCGGAGCACCCCAAGGTGAGACACTAGGTCGAATTAAACCTTTATCAAGAAGATCTTTAAGCTGCTCTTTTAACTCTCTCAACTCAGCTAGAGCCAATCTAAATGGCGGAATAGAGATAGGACGAGTATCAGGAAGAATATCTATACCGAAATCTATTTCTCTCTCAGGAAGGACTCCGGAAAGATCATCTGGAAAGACTTCTAGAAAGTCACTCACAGCTGGAACTGACTGAATATGTGGTGTCTCAACACTAGAGTCATTAACTCAGACTAAGTGATAGATGCACCCCTTGGAAACTAACTTTCTGGCCATAAGGTACGAAATAAAATGACCCTTAGGCACTGCTGAACTACTCCTCCACTCAATAACTGGCTCATTAGGAAATTGGAACTTAACTACTCGAGTTCTACAATCAACTGAGGCATAACAAGCATGAAGCCAGTCCATACCTAGAATAACATCAAAGTCCACCATATCTAGCTCAACTAAGTCAGCGATGGTGTCCTTGTGATTGACAGAAATGGTACAATCATGATAAACTCTCTCAGGTAGAATAGACTTACCAACAGGTGTGGAAACACTGAAGGGCTCAAGAAGTTGTTCGAGAATAATATCGAACCTTATAGCAACATAAGGAGTCACAAAATATAGACTTGCACCAGGATCAAGTAAAGCATAAACATCAAAAGTAAAGACTTTGATCATACCAGTGATAACATCTGGTGAATTCTCTTGTTTTTGACGACTGGTGATTGCATAAGATAGTTTGCTCCTTTGCCTGTCCCTGAAGTAGCTCCTCTAGGTGTATCTTTGTCTGGCGGAGACACTGAAGAAGATTGGGCTATATTTCCCCCATTGCCATTACCTTGCATGTTCTTAGGCAACTCTCTCATGCAATGACCATTCTGAGCACACTTGAAGAAAAGTGGAGCAATCACGACACGCTCCTGGGTGGGTCCTCCCACACTTAGCACATGCAGAAGTCTCATTACCTCCTTGTGCCACACTACCTTGAGACTATGCAGGTCTAGCTCTAAAGTTTTGAGGATTTTGGTTCTTAAACTCACATATCTTCCTTGGTGTATGTGCACTAGCAGACGATGGAGAAGGTTCAGTTGGATTTTGTTGAAAAGATGACCGGTTCACATTACCCTTCTACTGCCCGGACTCATTACGTGTTGTGTTGGCCTTCTTGTTCCGAAACTTATCTGTATCTCTAAATTTATCTTCCTCAACCTGCTGCACATGGATCATAAGCCTTGCTATGTCCATGTCCCCTATCAACATCAAAGCCTTACCCTTTTTGCTTGACAGACGAGACAACCCAGACACAAACAAGCTCATCCTACTCCTCATATCAGCAACCATCTTCGGAGCATAACGATACAGTAGAGTGAACTTAAGGCTGTACTCATGCACACTCATGGATTCCTACTTAACAGTGAGGAATTATCTTACCTTTGCCTCTCTTAGTTCACGGGGAAAGAAAAGCCCCATGAAGGCCTCTTCGAACACAGCCCAGCTCATAATTGGTGCACCCTCAGCTCTACTCTTCTTCCATAGGTCGTACTATACTCTAGAAATACCCTTCAGTTGGTATGTCATTAGTTCCACACGCTCAGCATCTGCAACATGCATCACCTCAAACACTTTTTGCAACTTTTCAACAAAGCTTTGCGGATCCTTAGTGATACTTGAACCGGTGAAGTCTGTAGGATTCATCCTTAAGAATTCACGGATCCTGAATGTATCGGCCACATCCTGTCAATTCCCTCTTTGTTGCCCAGCTTGGTTGGTCATAACTTGACTCAACATCCTGATAGTATCCCGAAACTCAGCATTAGTGACCTCTCCTTGGGGTTGCACTTCTGGTGCATTGGGTACCCTTTGATCCTGGGGATCAACATTTCTCCTAGCAGGACGACCTCGAACAACTCCTTCGTGGAGGCATGATCTGAAAGATATGCGCAAGCATGAATTAGAAAGAAACTTTTATAGAGATGAACTCTATCGCACGAAAAGAGTATGAAAGAAGTGAGATAATTCCTAAATGTAGTAGCCTCCTAATTATAGATGTGGCGCGCTTCACACCGATAATTAGGACTCTACAGACACGACTTCATAGACACCCTAGGACTCTTCAACTCTATGTTCTGATACCAAGTTTATCATGCCTCGAGCCTACACCCTAGACGCGACTGACACTCGAGAATTATTGTTGGCCCCAAGTGAACCCTTGGCCTGGCTCAATACTCAGCGGAAGAATTACTCAATACAAGATGAACTTAAAAGTCTCAATAATTAACTCAGAATATAATAGATTATTTAACTAGCCAGAAATAGGCAACTCAAGCCTTTAAAACATTTAACAAAAGAAAATGAAACAAACTCCTCAAACTCTATTGTCTATCTATGAAGCCTCTAAATGACAAAGATGGATGTCGGGACAAGACCCACGACATCCTAACAAAAACTGAAAATTATATGGAATCCTCCGGAAGAAAGGAGGCTCACCAAAGCTAACTCAAACTGCAAGTGGTATCAACGAAGCGCCTGTTGATGACCCTGATCTCCTGTATCTGCATCATGAAACAATGCAGGCCAAATGGAATCAGTACATTGAATGTACGAGCATGTAAGGGGAACACTGAACATAACAAAAAAGCTTGAACTTGGAAAGAAGGAAACATACTCACCTCAACTCTACTCAACTTAACCTCAACTCGTGGATATTCAACTCAATACTGTATAAAAACAACAATAAAGATGCAGTTTATATAAAACATTTAAAACAGTAGGTAAAAACTCCATGTATTTAAAAATACAATAATAACTCTTATTTTTATGTAAAGATACAAAATAACTCTATTTGGGAGATTCTCTAACCGACAACCATCACTATGAGCTATGTGATGATACATCGTCTCCCCCAGGCTGCCAGAACTGTCTTATACCTTGCCGGGGTATAGAAATCCTCAACTAAGTGGATCCACTAACCTATGCTTAAAAAGCAATAAGGAGTCATCTAAAAAGTATGACCCTTTCTACCCACGTTGACTACATGGTTAATAAGGACTTTAAGTTGTTTGAACTCCTCCCCTATATCGGTGCTTAATACTACTCCCAAAAATATAACTCAACTCATATGTTTAAAAACATTTCCTCATCCTCAACTTTGAGATTATTACTCAAAAGATTTTTCTTAAAAGAGATAGTAATCAAAACTCCTCATGAACTCATTTGAAAATCGATGTTTCCCCTCATTTTAAATGTGAAAACATTTAATCTTGGAAATACTTAGTCTCCATATATTCATTTTGAAAAATGAAACTCAACTCTCCTCATCCTCATACTCAAGTACTCAAGTTTTAAAACAAGTTTTAAAAGATTGTAAAAGACTTCTGAAAATGACTCCAAAGAACTCTCAAGACTTTACTCTTAACTCTACCTTGAATTTGAAATATGAATTCAAGGAATATAATTATTGTTATGAAGGATCTCTCGATGTTTAGATATAGTTTAGAGTAATTAGAATCAGGAAGGAGTAATGGTACACTTTAAAAGAACTTAGACGAAGCAATCAACGGATAAAGGGTGAGGGCAGGCGACCCTGGCACACTGCTGGCACGGAGAGCAGACCCCTGAACTTCATAGACTCAATTGTGGCGCACTGCTGGCGCACTATGCCAGACCTTCTGACGCATCTGGGGCACGCCACGCCAGCCCTTCCTCAGTTCAATCCGATGAATTTTTCTTCTCGTTTTCTGATCATAATTCACCTAGAATCGATTGTTTTCCTCAAATTTTCCTGAGATTCAATTACTCAATACAAGTACATGAGAATCTACTAAAAAACAACCCTCAAACTCATAACATTTATCTCAAGAACTCATTAAACTCATCATAAACGATACAAGAATAACACTTCAAGAATACTCATCAAGAACTAAAATCATTCAACCTCAAGAACAAAATTACGCACCAAATCACATAATTGACGTGTAGGTGAACGAACCCATAACTATGAGAACTCACATACCTCTTAGGGATCAAACCCTTGGCGAAATTCCTCGACAAATCTCAAGAATCTTGACGAACGCCTTGAACCTCTCCTCTTTTCTCCTCTTGAACTCCTCTCAAAACCCTAAGCATATTTAGGATTGTGAAAACTAGCCCAAATCAGTTTAGACCCCTAAAATATTACTAAAAATGTTTAAAGCTGATGGGGTAAGGAAAAGACCAAAATACCCCTCATTAATTCGGGTAAATTTTCTTAACTGGATAGGCTGACTTCAAATGAGCATATCTCTCTCATCTGAACTCAGAATTTAGCCAAATCGGTGGCGTTAGAAAGAGGATTCAAAGAACTTTCATTTGATATCTTATGGGCCACCTAACACAAAGTTATGGTTATTTGAAGTTGACCCAAAGCTCACAACTTAAGCATAAGTTGCCAATTTCTCAATTTGGCTCTGTCCAAATTGGTTCTTTCTAATAGGAACGTCAGATCCTACATTAGTGAAACAATGTAGGTACTAGTATGCATTAATACCTGAAATGTACTAAGTATGATAGTAATGCATACGAGTTATGAAATCATGCTAAAATGGACTTTACATGAGATGCAATGACCAAGATAAATCTTAAAATAATATATTAGAAAACATAAGTCATAATGATGTTCAATGAAAGATAAACTTCATTAAAGCACATTTGAGAGATACTTTTAGAAAGTAACCTTAGTTTATTATTATGGGAAGTTTGCCATTAACTGACATAGACCATGTGAGCTATAACATAGAATCTGATGTCTATCCCACACCAAAAAGATATGTCCTTACTTTCCAAGGTAAGAACCATAAACTTGAGCTAAAGTGGATACACTATCTAATGTCTATCTAAGACAAACCTATGGTGGCATATAGTTATGAGACATGGATAATCACCGCTAGTCCACTTGGTGGTAAGAATAAATCCCCAGGAATAGTCATTAATCATATTGATCTTATTATCCATGGAAAGGTACAATTAAGTAGTCAATCCAAGCTAGAGTTCATTTAGAATATCCCCTAAATCTTGATTCAAATTTTAGTTGATGGATTCAGGAAATATTCATAGTTCATGGGTTTATCATAAGAGCATGGTTGAAAAACATAATTTATGCATGGAAAAGTGAAATTTAATCTAAATTTCATAGATTAACATCAAATAATTCATTAGAAGACTTAATTAATCATAATTGGAAGAAACCCACATTCATTGAATTGAAACCCTAGTTTGATAATTTGAAGATTGAATTGAGAACTTGAAATCTATAGGGACCCATGGAGGAAAGGACTCCATGGGTGAATACACACATACGTTGATTCTTTAAGCCCAAGAAAATGGTGAATTTGGAGACTCGAATGGAACCCTATCTCTTCTTCTTCCTTACAAAGAAAATTTGGGTGGATAAATTTGGTCAAGTTTTGGGAATTTAGGAGAATGAGTTTAAATGGGTAAATTGGAGGCTTGAAACGTTTATATAAGGCCTAGGATACAAGTTAAAACGACGTAGTATTGGGTTAAAACAACTAGGAAAAGACTCAAAAGTCCTTGAAAAATAATTTTCGACTCGATCCTACGGGTTGGACCTACAGTCTTTAGGTCCTTCTACGGACCGTACTGGTCACCCTTAGAAAGGTTACTAGGACCTTAAAATTCACCCCTCTTTGACGGATCCCATGTAAGGTTTGTAGGTCTTCCTACAATCCGTGCATGTCATCTATATAACCCAACTTTGACACTACAAATTTCACTAAGTCAGGGACTCACCTACGAGACCTATCTACGACTCGTAGTAAGGTTGACAAGTTATTTTGGTGAACCGTAAAAAGGGTACTAGGACTTGATTTCAAAATTTTATTTTCTCCAGTTCAAACGGTTGCCATCTGCATCTCGTAGGAGCTTCTACGGTCCGTAGATGGGACCCATAGACACAGGCACCAGCCCAAAAACTGCATTTTCCTTCCTTTCAAACTCCGAGGTGTTACAGTAGAAGATAGGTATCCCTTCACAATTCCCCATTACTCCCAAATACACAAATAATGCATACAAGGTTCAACACACTTTACAAAAGGTCAAAGAGGTCCACTTGCCTTAAAAGGAAGAAAATAAACTCGATACTTGAGCCTTCTCCTTTCGTTTGACTCTGAAGTTACAAAATCTAATCAAATAAAGAATCTCCATAAGAAAACATGAACAACAACATCCATAACACTGATTTTGAAAACTAGGTCTGAACTTACTAAAACAGCCAAACCCGAGGATCGGGGGAAATTCTGGAAGTTTTATTGAAAATTATAATACCCAAAGACCTTAGAACTCATAAGTGAAATTGTGACTAAAATGAGCTGAAATGGAGTTTACAAGCCCAAGTCGTTAAAACCCAAGTTTAAGAGGAACTTTCCGAATCTTTAAATTCAAAAAAAAAGATTTGATGCAAAAATCATGATATAATAATTGGGTAGTGAAGGATTGGGGTTAAAATTACTTACCCAAATGTTAAATCTTGAAAAACCATTTTGTAATCACCCACACCGAGCTTCCAAGGTTAAAAAAATAGAAAATTGTGAAGAAACCCAATTTTTTGAGAATAAAATTATACAAAGGTCACATTACTCTACGCAATTGGATCCCACTCTACGCGATTGCAAAGAAAAAAGGTAGGTCAAATAAGTTATGACTTGCGTGAACACAACCCACACGATTGTGATGCCTGAGGACTTAGACCTATGTGATCGCGATAAACCTCACGCAATCGTGAATCACAACACAATTACCTATGCAATCGCAGAAGAGGATCCTGTGATCGTGATGCACAATACGCTAGACATCACAAAACAACAGCAACAACAATACCCCCATGGCACAAGATTCTTTGGAAGGATCCTTGAGATTCATTCAGAATTTCGATCACACAAACCAAATATGCTACCCCTACTAAATTCATTGATACATACTCAATTGAACCATCGAAACATGGAATTGAGGTTTACTTTACCCGACATTCGTGTAAACCACAAATAACTAACTTCCACCTAAAAAGATTAAAATACCCTCAGAACCTCTCTAAATTGAACCAAGACCTTACCTAAGTCTAAAATCACCTCCTAAATCCAACAAAAATCCAATTTGAGCATCCCAACTCCGAAAGCTGACCAAAGTGAAACACTAAATTTACTTAATAACTCAACTCATAGGCTCGAATCCACATCAAAACATTGAAACTAAAAATAACAACACTCCTAGATCAAATTCTACATTTCAAAGTTGATGGAACTGACATGATTTTATTCTGAGACTTGTAGCTCCAAATGTATACTAAAGTCGCTTATAGGAACTTAAGAGCTTCAAATCTCTAAAACTTCCAATATTCCTAACATTTTGATTCTGCTACAAAACTATCCTCATAAACTGATCAAACCTGACTCGAGAAACTATTGGGAGGGGTAAACTGGTAATTTTTATAAGATTTTCAAAAAATGACCCTCAAGGTCATTACACATACGTTGTAGAATAAACTTATTTTGAATAGAGTCATGTTGTCATAATTGTCTTTGCCATGGACAACATGCCTTATAAGCTATAACCATAATTTCTACTAGCTAAATTGATAATACTTCTATCTTGTAAACATAGTGAAAGAATATATATGATGGGTTAGCTTTCTAGTTGAAAAAAATGAGAAAAATATAGAATATTAAAGAGTATTACTTGCTTTATATGACCTTAAAAGACTAACATTATGATACATCCTCAGTTTTGAGTTTGACTAACAAGAAGATAATAAAGCCTCACTTTTTGAAAATCTTATGATTGTAATATTAAGTGCTCCATGAAAGTAATTTTTATCATGCCATTAATTTGACGCATGTTCAATTGTTTGGTGAACCCCTCATATCTTACTTAACTTGTATTGTAAGTTTTATATGTGACCTCCCTTGTGGAGGAGTATTCTTCGATATTTTGTACTCTTCTATATTGCTCACATAGCCGATTTAGTAATTATTTTAGAATATATTACCTTAGTTGATTTTCGAAGATAGTTGAACTCCTTAGATACAAAATTATAAGATTAGAGAAAATGGACAAATATACCTCAAAACTATTATAAAGGATATCTCAATAGCCTCCATTATACTTTACGGATATTCATATCCTTATCGTTAATCTTTTGGTTGTGTATATCCTTAAAGTTAATGGAGGAACATGTGGCTTCATCTAAATGATTTGCCTAAATTTATTTTAATTTTTACCCAATTAAAAAACCCACCCATCTAACCCACCAATGATCCGTATACATTAAACAGATTGGTAAACAATGGCTATACTAATCCCATCTCTTTCCATTTCTTAACCAATATTTTTACCATTGATTCCATGGCCGCCTCTGATGCCGCATGCAATCTGAACCAGGAGACCTCGAGTATTCCAGTGGAATCGACGAGGATGTTGATCGAAAATTAAAAAGCCAACTTTGTAGCGTCAAAGAGGGAATTGACTTGATCTGGGTCAGAGACATTGACGACAATGGTGCATGGGGAATCGAGGTGGAATTGGTCAGGGATACGACGTTGTTGGCTTGAGTAAAGTTGGAGGAGTAGTTGATGACGAATTAAGCTTCAAGTAATGACGGGCAGTTGCTTTTCCAATTTAGCATGAAGAGTCGGTAAAATGGCTACACGACTTTTGAGATTTTAACTTGGGGTTGATTGGGCTACGTTTATTTCTTCCATGACTAAAGAAAAGCATTGAAATTGCTAGGGGGAAGGGCCGAAGGACGAGAGAAAAATTAATTTTAAGAATATGACATTGAAGATTGTTGATTTGCGCATAAAAGAGGATAGTGATACTTGAAATTATAAGACATTGAAGATTGATGGTTTGTGCATAAAAGAGGATAGTGAAGCTTGAAATTAAGCTAGATAATTTACTTGAAGAGTGTTTAAGATATGGTCATGGGTGGATATTGGTGGAAATGGGTGAGTTTTAATTTATGGGTAAAACTTAAAATAAATTTAGGAAAATCATTTAGATAAAGTCACGTGTCCCTCCATTACCCTTAAGGTTATACACAACCCAAAAAATTAACGGTAAGGATATGAATATTCCCAAAATATAATGAAGGATATTGACATCCCATTTATGATAGTTCGGAGATATATTTATTTTCCATAAGATTAAGATATTTTTCAAGTAATTATGTTATCCAAAGGTCTTGTAGAGATAATGAGATATGTAGAGAAATTATTCGACATAAAAAGATGTATGTAAATGAGAAAAGCTATGACCTATGAATTAGGACCAAGTGGGATGTATATGGATATATTCTAATTGCTTGCCTGCTAAGGTTCATCTGTCAGCTATCAATGCTTCTTTAAATTTACTGATTTACTAAGGACTTAATTATCGATTTACCGATACCTAATCATTAAATCCCCAGAGGCTTACATTGCATAAATGAGTCTCACCTATGTATTTTTTTTAACTATTTAATTGAATCTTACTCGTACATTAAATGAATGATTTACAAGTTGTATGTTATAGGAGTCCTCACTGTATATTTCTTTTTAAAAATATGCTTACATGTTATAAAGTCTTGACACATGCATTATGTGTTTTATGAGTTAATAATTTATATATTATTTGCATTCTATCTTAATTATTTATAAGTAAGCACTAGGTGAATTTTTGGCTAAAATACGTGCTTAATAACAAACCTGTTTATGTATGACATGCTAGGCACATTAAAGAATAATGTCACACTCGATGCATTATCAATTAATTACTTGCCTAATCGTTAAGTACTTCACAATATACATGACTATATTTTATTATGACTATCTATCATAGGTTAATTGATCGCATGTTACACATTTTACAAAATATTTATTTATATTATATTAGTCCCATGATTCATTTATTTTAATAGTATATGCTTTTTAAAACTCATAAGATTTGATCATATATATTTTAAATTGCTCGTATAATATATGACTGATGGTTTGTAAGATTTAAGTATATATGTGTCTGAAGGTATGCTCATGTATTGCCCATTTTTTGGCTTAGAAAATACATTTGTGGTCCCTTCGAAATTATTTATATATATGCTACATCTATCCTAAATTGTCAATCTATGAGATATATATCGTTTATATGTCGTATGCACCAAAGACTTTTTGTGCAGATGTTAAATCCTTTATGGATTGATTGTCCACTTATATTATGCCCCATGACCTACATATTTGAAGAACAGAGGGTACATGTGTATATATATAGGTACCACTTGGTAATGTACTAATTGTTCAAATGAAAAGGATGTTTTATGTTTGTCTGTTTAAATCTCATCCTTTATGTCGTAACTTAAGTTTTTTTAATATGAAATGAACTCTTATAGCTATAGATCTTGAGTAACTAGGAACTTTTTGTACTCCTGTTAATACTCACCTATATGCATAATGAATTTCGTATCGCAAAAAATTACTTATGGTTCATTGGCGTATATACCATTTATATTTGTAACTTCCTAATATATGGTCAAATTTATACGCGTAGTAAGACGGTAATACACTGAGGGCTCGAGTATATATTTCCCATCACATAAAAATTTTCTTACGACACTCACATGTATGTACTTTATATGATTATGAGTCTTTTCATGCTTAATACCTAAATTCTAAATGACATATTTATTTATACATTATGTCACGCCCCGAGCCTACACCCTGGGCGGGACTGGCACTCGAGAACCATTGCTGGCCCAAAGCGAACCCTTGGCCTGGCTAGAGTCTCAGTGGAAGACTTACTCAACACAAAATGTACTTAAATACAATCTTAACTGAACTGTCTCAATAGATAACTTAAATGTTTTAAAAGTAAACATTCAACTAGCCAAAGTGGCAACTCAAGTCTTAACATAAACTGAATGGAAATGAAAAGACTAATGAACTATAACTAGTTGTCTATGAAGTCTCTAATACTATGAGGGATGTCGGGACAAGATCCCGGATCATCCTAACAATTGAAATACTAAAACAAGGATCCTTCAGAAAGCAAGGAGGCTCACCAAATGAATCCGAGTGCTCGACTAGATCAACGAAGCGCTGGATGCTGATCCTGGTTACCTGTATCTGCATCATAAAAGATGCAAGCCAAATGTCGTCAGTACATGGAATGTACGAGCATGTGAGGGGAATTCTAAAACAAGACATAAGCTTGAAAAGGGAACAGAAGGAACTTACCTGGTCTCAACTCAACTCAACTTGTTTCAATATAAAGCCGTAATATAAATGCAATCTAAAGAAAAGCTTTAAAACATGTAGATAGCAACTCAATATATTGAAAAATACAACAATAACTTGGTTTGTATATGAAAATACAAGTAACTTTGTGTATATAAGAATACAAAATATCTCTGTGGGAGTTTCTCTAACCGACAAACATCACTATGAGCTATGTGATGATACATCGTCTTGCCTTACGCTGCCAGGGCCGTCCTATACCTTTTCGGGGGTATAGAACATAACTCACTAAGTGGATCCACTAGTCTATGCTAAAAAACATTAAGGAATCATCTAAAAAGTATGACCCTTTTCTACCCATGGTGGCTATAGGGTTTATGGAGACTCTGAATTATCTAACTCAAACTCGTCCCCATATCGGTGCTCAATACTACTCTCAAAATGTTAACTAGCTCATATGTTTAAAAAAATATAACTCTTATGTGGTTTGAGATTATTACTCAAAATCTAGCTAAAAAAGCTCTCTTGGAAATTGGTGTTTCCTTTCTTATTTAACTGTGAAAAAATTTACTCTTTGGGAATACTTAGTTCTCATATATTCTTTTGAAGAAAAATGAACTTCACCCTTTTTACTCTTACTCTTACTCAACTCAATGCTCTAGTCTTAAAACAAGTTTAAAGCATTTGTAAAAGACTTTTAAAAAGACTCTAAGGACTCTCTAGACTTGGCTCTTAACTTTTCTTGAATTTGAATTTATCGATTCAAAGTTATGATTCATGGTTATGGATGATCTCATGATGTTTAGACGTACCTTAGAGTGTAGAAATCAATTAGAAAACATAGGTACGATTCGAGGGAACTCAAACGGAAAGAAGTGGGAAAGGGTAGAGGACCTGGGGACCCTGTCGTACTAAGTGGCGCAGGGGGCCAGAGCCCTAACTACAGAAACTGACTGGGGCGCACTGAATGGCGCGGCACCCCAGGGGGCCAACAATAGACCCCTTTCTCTGGCGCACTGAGTGGCGCATTGCGCCAGCCCCCTTCCCAGAAAACCCACAAATTTTCTTGTTCGTTTTTAGACCCTAATTCGTCTAGATTCGACTGGTTTCTTCCCCAAACACTTAGATTCGAATACCCAACCAAAGTATACAAGAATCTGCTCAGAAACAACCTCAAATCTCATGCAAATAACTCAACAACTCCTCAAAAGCTCAACAATCAAGATCCCAATAGGAACTTCAACAAAATCCATCAAGAACTCATAAACTCTACTTTCAAGTACGTAAATACGCTGAATTAAATCATGATTGACACGTGGGTGAATGAACCTAACACTATGTGAACTCACATACCTCTTATGGATTAACCCTTGGCGAAATCCGCAAGCAAAATCTCAAGAACGCGATGAAACCTTGGCTTCTCTTCTCTCTTCTCCTCTTTTCTCTTCTCTCAAAGCCCTAGCGTAATTTTTGAATGCGTAAACTGAACCAAATAAGTTTAGACCCCAAATAAATTACTAAAAACGAATTAAACCAATTGGGTAAGGAAAAGACCAAAATACCCCTCTTAAATTCAGGTGATTTTCCTTAACTTTACTGCCCGACTTCAAAAGGGCATATCTCACTCATACGAGCACAAAAATTAACAAACTTGGTGGCGTTGGAAAGATAATGCAAAGACCTTTCATTTGACATCTTATGAAACACCTAACTCATCCTGTACTGAAAGTTATGGTCATTTGAAGTTGACCCAAAACTTATACTTAGCATAACTTGCCAAAATTTCCAAATTTGATCTTTCCAAAAATAGTTTCTTTCTAATTCTAGTTCTTTCAAATAGCGAGGTATTACAATATCTCCCCCTTTGGAACATTCGTCCTCGAATGAGATTATTCTAAGTAGACTTAGGGTGTAACATCTAACATTCAGCTCAAACACCCAACAAGCAAAATATAAATACAACATGCCAACTTAAACAAATGCCAAGAAAAGGATTAGTACCTTAATTTGGAATTTCTCCAGATTCGATGAGATGTGGGTATCTCTTCTTCATATCCTCCTCAGCTTCCCAAGTAGCTTCCTCAACAAACTGATTTCTCCACAGAACTTTGATTGATGCTACTTCCTTGGTTCTCAACTTGCGAACTTGACGATCTAGAATGTGAACGAGAATCTCCTCATAAGATAAGCTATCCTTAATACCAATATCTTCAGTAGGTATGATAAGGGAAGGATCGCCCATACACGTCTTCAACATGGAAATGTGAAATACCGGATGAACCGCTGCTAACTCTTGGGGTAGTTCCAACTCATAAGCTACATTGCCGATCCTTTTGGATATTTTGTAAGGACCAATATATCGGGGACTAAGTTTCCCTTTCTTACCAAATCTCATAACACTCTTCATTGGTGAAACTTTCAAGTAAATCCAATCATCTACTTCAAACTCTAAGTCTCTCCTTTTAACATCTATATAGGATTTCTGGCGACTCTGCCCCGTTTCCAACCTCTCTTGAATAGTCTCAACTTTTTCCATAGCTTCATGAACCAAATCTGGTCCTATTAACCCAGCTTCACCAACCTCAAACCATCCAATAGGAGATCTACATCTTCTCCCATAAAGAGCTTCATAGGGAGCCATTTGGATTCTAGAGTGGTAACTATTGTTATAAGCAAATTCTATGAGAGATAGGTGATCATCTCAACATATCTTCTAAAGTCTGTATAGTGCGCTCTGCTTGGCCATCTGTCTGAGGATGAAAAGCAGTACTCAAGTTCACCTTTCTACCCAAACCTTTCTGGAATGACTTCTAAAACTGTGCAATAAATTATGCACCTCTATCCGAAATAATGGACACCGAAACTCCATGAAGTCTGACCACCTCTTGAATATACAACTTAGCATAATCCTCTGCTGAATGGGTAGTCTTTACCGGCAAAAAGTGGGCTGATTTAGTCATTCGATCTACAATCACCAAAGTGGAATCATGCTACCTACGAGACCGTGACAAACCTTTGATAAAGTCCATATTGATCATCTCCCATTTCCATTCTGGAATCTCTATATTCTGAGCCATACCACCGGGCCTTTGCTGCTCTACCTTTACTTGTTGACAATTCCAGCACCTAGCCACAAATTCTGCAATACCTTTCTTCATACTACTCCACCAATAGACTTCTCTCAAATCACGATAAATCTTTGTGGAACCCGGATGGATAGAATATCTGGAGCTATGAGCTTCCTCCATGATCCTCTCTTAAAGTTCATCCACCCTTGGCACACACAATCTACCTTGATACCTCAATACACCATCTCCCCCTTGTTCAAAAACCATCAATTTTTTCTTATGAACATTTGCCTTCAATTCTAGCAAAATAGGATCTTGGTCTTGTTTCTCTTTCACTTCAGACACTAATGATGATTCAGCCCCATTCATCAACACTACTCCTCCTTCGCTGGAATCCATTCGACGAATTCCTAACCGTGCAAGTCTATGCACATCTTTTGCTAACTCTTTCTTTTCTTCCTCAAAATGGGCGGTGCTACCCATAGACAATCTACTCAAAGCATCAGCAACAACATTAGACTTACCTGGGTGATAGAGAATACCCATGTCATAATCCTTGAGTAACTCCAACCACCTCCTTTGTCTGAGATTAAGCTCTTTCTGACTAAACACATACTGAAGGCTCTTATGATCGGTGAACACATCTACATGGACACCATAAATATAGTGACGCCATATTTTCAAAGAAAATACTACGGTAGCCAACTCTAGATCATGGGTTGGGTAATTCTTCTCATGAACCTTAAGCTGTCTGGAGGCATAAGCTATAACTTTGTCATTTTGAATTAATACACAACCCAATCAAACTCCAGACGCATCAAAATATACCACAAAACCTTGCGTACCCACTGGTAAGGTCAACACTGGGCAGTATTCAACTATTTTTTTCAATTCCTAAAAGCTTTTCTCACAAGCTTCAGACCATTGAAACGTAACTGTTTTCTGAGTCAACTTGGTCAAAGGAGATGAAATAGATGAGAACCCCTCGACAAACCTTCTATAATATCTAGCCAACCCCAAGAAACTCCTAATATCAGTTGGAGATGTGGGTCTAGGCCAATTCTTCACTACCTCTATTTTCTGAGTATCAACCCGAATTCCATCACCGGAAACAATGTGACCTAAGAAGCCACAGACTCAAGCCAGAACTCACACTTAGAGAATTTAGCATACAAATCTCTATCCTTTAGAGTTTGGAGAACTACTCTAAGATGACTAGCATGATCTTCCTCATTCCTCGAATAGATTAGAATGTCATCAATGAATATGATAACAAACATATCTAAATAAGGCTCGAATACTCTGTTCATAAGGTCCATGAATGCTGCAGGAGCATTAGTCAAACCAAAGGACATAAATAGGAACTCATAATGACCATAGCAGGTCCTAAAAGTTGTCTTAGGGATATCACTTTCTCTTAGTTTCAACTGATGATAGCCAGATCTGAGGTCTATCTTAGAAAAACAAGTGGCACCCTGAAGTTGATCGAAAAGATCATCAATTCTCGAAAGAGGATACTTATTCTTGATAGTAACCTTTTTCAACTGACGGTAATCTATACACATTTTAAGAGAACCATCTTTCTTGCTCACAAATAAGACCGGAGCGCCTCAAGGTGAGACACTTGGTCGAATAAAACCTTTCTCAAGGAGATCTTTCAACTGCTCTTTTAACTATTTCAACTCTACTGGTGCCATTCTATATGGCTGAATAGAGATACGACGAGTATTGGGAAAAATATCTATACCGAAGTCTATTTCTCTCTCAGGAGGGACTCTGAGAAGATCATCTGGAAAAACTTCTGGAAACTCTCTTACTACTGAAACTGACTGAATAGGAGGTGTCTCAACACTAGAGTCATTAACTCGGACTAAGTGATAGACACACCACTTGAAAACTAACTTTCTCGCCTTAAGGTATGAAATGAAACGACCCTTAGGCACTGCTGAACTACTCTTCCACTCTAGAACTGGCTCATTAAGAAACTGGAACTTAAGAACTCGAGTTCTACAATCGACTGAGGCATAACATGCATGAAGCCAGTCTATACCTAGAATGACATCAAAATCTACCATGTCTAACTCAACTAAATCAGCCATGGTGCTCTTTTGATTGATAGAAATGACTCTCTCAGTTAGAATAGATTCACCAACAGGTGTAGAAACACTGAAGGGCTTAAGAAGTTCCTCAGGAAGAACATCAAAATTCATCGCAACATAAGGAGTCACAAAAGATACACTCTCTCCTGGATCTAGCAAAACATAAACATCAAAATTAAAGACTTGGATCATACCAGTGACAACATCTGGCAAATCCGCTTGCTCTTGGCGACTAGTAATAGCATAAAGATGGTTTGCTCCTCCACCTGCCCCTGAATTAGCTCCTCTAGATGCAGCCATGTCTGGTGGAGCAGCTGAAGAATATTGGGCTCTATCGCCCCCATTACTATTTCCTTGTCTGTTCTTAGGGCACTCTTTCATGAAGTGACTATTCTGACCACACTTGAAGCAACCAGTGGAGCCATCACGACACACCCCTTAGTGGATCCTATGACACTTAGCACATTAAGGAGTCCCATTACCTCCTTGTGCCACACTACCTTGAGACTGTGCAGGTATAACTCTGAAATTTTGTGAATTTTGGTTGTTGAACTCACCTCTGTTCCTTGGTGCAGGTGCACTAGCAGATGATGGAGAAGGACCCTTTTGCTTATGTTGGAAAGATGACCGGTTGGCATTACTCTTCTACTTCCCAGACTCATTCCCTATCTTAGGTTTCTTGTTTCAGAACTCTTCCCTATCTCTCAGCTTATCCTCCTCAACTTGTTGCACATGGATCATCAGCATTGCTATGTCCATATCGCCTATTAGCATAGCTGTCTTGCCCTCTTTGCTTGATAGACGAGGCAACCCAACAACAAACAAACTCATCCTACTCCTCATGCTCGCAACAATTTCAGGAGAATAGCGGGAAAGTTGGGTGAACTTCAGACTGTACTCCTGAACACTCATAGATTCCTGCTTAAGGGTGAGGAATTCTCGTACCTTTGCTTCTCTCAGTTCACGGGGAAAGAAGCACCCCATGAATGCACTCTCGAACACAGCCTATCTCACTATTGGTGCATCCTCAGCTCTACCCTTCTTCTATTGGTCAAACCAGATTCTAGCAACACTCTTCAGTTGATATGCAGCTAGTTCCACTCGCTCAGCATCGACAACATGCATAACCTCAAACACTTTCTGCAGTTCCTCTACAATGTGTTCCGGATCCTCAGTGTTGCTTGAACCAGTGAAGTTTGGAGGATTCATCCTTAAGAACTCAGGGATCCTACAAGTATCAGCCACTTCCTGTTGATGTTCTCTTTGTTCAACTTGATTTGTCACAACTTGACTCAACATCCAGATAGCTTCCTGGAACTCAGCATTGGTGACCTCTCCTTGGGGTTGCGCTTCTGGTGCATTGGGTACCCCTTGATCCTTAACATTCCCTCTAGCAGGATGACCTCAGACAGCTCTTCGTAGAGGCATGATCTGAAAGATACGCGCAAGCACAAGTTAGAAAGAAACTTTTATAGAGATAAACTCTATCGCACGAAATGAATATGAAAGAAGTGAGGTAGTTCCTAAATGTTGCAGCCTCCTAATTATAGAAGTGGCGCGCTTCACACCGATAACTAGGACTCTACAGACACGACTTCATAGACTCTGTAGGACTCTTGAACTCTGGGCTCTGATACCAAGTTTGTCACACTCCGAGCCTACACCTTGGGTGAGACTGGCACTCGAGAACCATTGCTGGCCCCAAGCGAACCCTTGGCCTGGCTAGACTCTCAGCGGAAGATTTACTCAACACAAAATGTACTTAAATACAATCTTAACTGAACTGTCTCAATAGATAACTTAAAATGTCTTAAAAATAAATATTCAACTAGCCAAAGTGGCAACTCAAGTCTTAACATAAACTGAATGGAAATGAAAAGACTAATGAACTACAACTAGCTGTCTATGAAGCCTCTAATACTATGAGGGATGTCGGGACAAGACCCCCGATCATCCTAACAATTGAAATACTAAAACATGAAAAAGGGATCCTCCGGAAAGCAAGGAGGCTCACCAAATGACTCTGAGAGATCGACTGGATCAACGAAGCGCTGGATGTTGATCCTGGTTACCTTTATCTACATCATAAAAGACGCAGGCCAAATGGCGTCAGTACATGGAATATACGAGCATGTGAGGGGAATTTTAAAACAAGGCATAAGATTGAAAAGGAAACTGAAGGAACTTACCTGGTCTCAACTCAACTCAACTCGTTTCAATATAAAGCCGTAATATAAATGAAATAAAAGGAAAAGCTTTAAAATAACTTGGTTTGTATATGAAAATACAAGTAACTCTGTGTATATAAAAATACAAAATATCTCTGTGGAGTTTCTCTAACCAACAACCATCACTATGAGCTATGTGATGATAAAGCATCTTGCCTCACGCTGCCAGGGCCGTCCTATACCTTGCCAGGGGTATAGAACCTAATTCATTAAGTGGATCCACTAGTCTATGCTAAAAATTATTAAGAAATCATCTAAAAAGTATGACCCTTTTCTACCCATGGTGGCTACATGGTTTATGGAGACTCTGAATTATCTAAACTCAAACTCGTCCCCATATCGGTTCTCAATACTACTCCAAAAATGTTAACTAGCTCATATGTTTAAAAAAACATAACTCTTTTGTGGTTTGAGATTCTTACTCAAAATCTAGCTCAAAAGCTCTCTTGGAAATCGGTGTTTCCTTTCTTGTTTAAATGTGAAAATATTTACTCTTTGGGAATACATAGTTCCCATATAATCTTTTGAATAAAATGAACTTCACCCATTTTACTCTAACTCAACTCAATGCTCAAGTCTTAAAACAAGTTTAAAGCATTTGTAAAAGACTTTTGAAAAGACTCTAAGGACTCTCTAGACTTGGCTCTTAACTTTCCTTGAATTTGAATTTATGGATTCAAGTTTATGATTCATGCTTATGGATGATCTCATGATGTTTAGACGTACCTTAGAGTATAGAAATCAACTAGAAAACATAGGTACGATTCGAGGGAACTCAAAAGGAAAGAAGTGGGAAAGGGTAGAGGACCTAGCGACCCTTGCGTACTGAGTGGCGCAGGGTGGCGCCAGAGCCGTAACTACAGAAGATTGACTGGGGCGCACTGACTGGCGCGGCACCCCAAGGGGAAAACTACAGACCCCTTTCTCTGGCGCACTGAGTGGCGTAGTGCGCCAGCCTCCTTCCCAGAAAACCCACAAATTTTCTTGTTCGTTTTTCGACCCTAATTCGTCTAGATTCGATTGGTTTATTCCCCAAACACTTAGATTCGAATACCCAACCAAAGTATACAAGAATATACTAAAAAACAACCTCAAATTTCATGCAATTAACTTAAGAACTCCTCAAAACCTCAACAATCAAGATCCTAATAGAAACTTCAATAAAATCCATCAAGAACTCATAAACACTACTTTCAAGAACGTAAATACGTTGAATTAAATCATGATTGGTGTGTGGGTGAATGAACCCAACGCTATGTGAATTCACATACCTTTTAGGGATTAACCCTTGGCGAAATCCGCAAGCGAAATCTCAAGAATGCGACGTGGCTTCTCTTCTCTCTTCTCCTGTTTTCTTTTCTCTCAAAGCCCTAGCGTAATTTTGGAATGCGTAAACTGAACCAAATTAGTTTAGACCCCATATAAATTACTAAAAATGAATTTAACCAATTGGGTAAGAAAAAGACCAAAATACCCCTCTTAAATCCGGGTGACTTTTCTTAACTAGGCAAACCGTCTTCAAAAGGGCATATCTCATTCATACGAGCTCAAAAATTATCAAACTCGGTGGCGTTGGAAAGATAATTCACAGACCTTTGATTTGACATATTATGGCACACCTAAATCATCCTGTACTGAAAGTTATGGTCGTTTGAAGTTGACCCAAAACATATACTTAGCATAACTTGCCAAAATTTCCAAATTTGATCTTTTCAAAAATAATTTCTTTTTAATTCTAGTTCTTTCGAATAGCGAGGTGTTACACATTATATGTTACATGCTTACTTGAAATAGATAAGTAAAGAAATGTTTTCTTGTTGGGCATCATTTTACATTATGTGATAATTTTATAATGTTTTCTTAGACGTTATTTTATTGATATGGTGTATATCGATATGTGAGTTTTAGATTTAGAATAATCCCATATATAGATGAAATTTTGTCAAAATTTTGAAAGAGTTCCTAGTATTACACAAGCGTGCAGTTTTTTTAATCAAGGACCAATGTTTCTAAAGGGGGAAAATATAATACCATGCATGTACAGAGTGTTAAATTGTCTCATCGAAGGCTTACTATATTAATTCTATATTTTTATATTGTCTTTTTAGGAGAGGTTGATGAATTAATATGAGATAGGAAGAGTAAATTTCAAAATGATTAATTTTACCAAGGAATATTTATAAGTCATTTGAATTTTTTTCCGGACAGAAGTTATAGCTCAAATGGAGACTTTGAATGAGAATTCTAATTGATTAATTTATTGACAAAAATCTTTCATATAATCTTATTTATGAGATGCCTTGGGGTGAGAATATATCTCAATTGTCATGACACAACCCACTAGACCGTGCGGGCACCCACTCGAACACCTAGATAGGAAAACATTTACCCCCAACGTGGGACATTAAATGTGGAAGTGAATGAACTAAAAGCTAACACCTTATTTAATCAGTGAAATACTCTTAACTCAATTTAGAAACAAAGTTCTTTGTAAAGAATGCACTGCACCCTTCTCAAGGAACTAGTCTAAACATATACAAGAGCTTCTAAGAATTCAATTTATTAAAAAAAATAAGATACAACTCCCACCATAAAGAAAAAGGAGTAGAAGCTGTTGGAGATCATCTTCGTCTCCATCTAAGAAATATCATTGACCCCACAACCAGACTATTCTAAGTCGCATAACAAGATTAGTACGAGTACAGATAACACGTACTAGTAGGCATCATCGGTTGATTCGAAATCACCACATAATATGTAAATAATCAAAATAAATATATAACTTGAAGATAAAAGAAGGTCCCCGACCCTTAAATGGCAACCCTCACTACAAGCAATATCACCTTGAACCCCATACACTCTATCTCAAGTCACCCACCACCTTTCTATGCGCACTCCACCATCTAGACCATTCCACCCTCATATCAGATCATAACCTAACGACTTCTGTCACATAGAGAATTCTTGGAAACATGGCCATTTCTACCTATTGACCAGTTTAATCTTCCCCCATCAAGCTCTTATGTTGACACTTAGCCTTAACAACACTCCAGCGCTTATACGCCATGTGAGGGTTACCATTCTGAAGATGCAATACCAATATGCATAAGCAACACAATTTAATAAACAATAAATATACTCTTAATCACAATATGATAAAGCCTGAACTTAACATTCACAATTAACATGATCCACAACATTACAACAAACCATACATGATTATCACATCTTTTAGTCTTATCCCGGACCTCCAAGGAGCCCTAATCATAATCTATCGCGTTTAACATATAATTTTGGTCTACACAAGAGCCATCTCAGCATTTAAACACAAAATACGACCATTCACGGACCAACATGTAACATATATATCACAGTAAATAAACCCGGCCCACTCACAGGACCCCCGACACACAACTGTTTTTATACTGACATGATATTCGTTCCAATTGTTTGTAACACCCCAATTCCGCTAAGACCTGAACCATTCTTCATTTATGTATAAGATTGTATCAGGTGAATTTTAAATTGTTCTTAGGTGGGAAGTTCAATTCTTTAGTGTGGAAATAAATTTAGAGATGAATTAAGGTTACAAGAATCACCTAGCACAAAGTTTAGTTGAAAGCTTCCTAACGGATTAAGTCTGATATAAGATTTTACTTGAGTCAACTTCAAACGATTATGTCTCTTAGAATATGAAGAGTTACGTGGCCCATAACCTATTAAATAAATGGTATTTAAGCCTTTTTTTCAACGCCAACAAGTTTGCATCAATTGGAGTTCAAGTAAAAAGTTATGCCCATTTTACTGAACACTAATTGCCACAAGCCGGCTGCACGACCGAGGCACTTTCCACGTGGGCACACACCGAGGAAGCAACTACTGCCTTCCTACGCGGTTGGCTACGCGCACAAAACTTTGTCCGCATGGGCGCGTGGGCGTTTGAGGCTTTTAATGACCCTCCAAAGATGTAATTCACCTCCTTATTTCATAAATTCACTCTATAAAGAAAAATATTCTAGAAACTAACTACCTCCAAGGTTCATTGGTAATCCAAGGTAAGATTTGACCATAGAACTTCAAAATTTCTTCATCTTAACACCAATTAATGTCTCCTACTCATGAAATTCATAGATTTTCAAGAAAGCTCCCCAAGAACTCATTTCCAAGGTTCAAGAAACAAAATTTTGCCATCTTTTCATCCAAAGTTCTCACCTTTCTCAAGAATTTGGAGTGTATAAAGTATGTAAGGCCATTCAAAGTGTTGGACTAGTTTTTCCTCATGCCCTACATCTCAATTCGGTTAATATCAAGTTGAATCTAGGGTTCTACCCTCAGTTTTATGAAATTATCAATATTAGTTATATTCTTGTTCCGAATTCTAAATTCTTATATTATGAGATTGAAGTATTATGTGCATTTATATTCTTGAGTTGTTTTTCATGCTTATATTTCACATGAACCCTAGTTGATGAGACTTTCATTGAAATCCTTTGTGCATTTATTTCCATGCATTAGTTTAAGAATTTTAAAGTGAGTTCAAGACTATTTAAAAATATCTTTTGAGATGAGTTTAAGGGAACACAAATGGTTCTAAAAGTATTATTTTCATATTGAGAAAAGAACTACTATCTTTAAGAAGAGCATAAATAGTTTTCAACAACATTTCAGCAAGATAAAGAGAAGTTCACTTACCCCTTAAAGAAGGTATTATTTTCCACATTGAAAAGAGAGTACTATTTTTTGAAAATTATAAAGAGTTTTTAGAAAGATTAAGTACAGTTTAGTTACCTCTTAAAGAGACCATTTTGAGTAGTTATTTTAACCCAGTGAGTATTTTACATGAGCATACAAATATATATATTTTTGGAGTAGTATTGAGCACCGATAGGGGGGAGAGTTCAGATAACTCACAACCCTCATAAACTATGTAGCCATCATATATAGGATCGTACCGTAAGATGGGAGACTCCTCACATGCCCAAGAAGGCTATTTAGTGGATCCATCTCTTTAGTTGCGTTCTATACTTCGGTAAGGTCTAGGGAGACTCTAGCAACGTGGGTACGACGTTGTATCATCACGAGGCTCATAATGATGGTTGTCGGTTAGAAAAAATCCCCAGTAAAGTATATTTATATGTATTTCAGTTTAGTATTTACTTTGATTGCATCCTTACAGTAAGAGAATTAAATGATTTTCATCATGACTTATGCTATTCTTTAGTTGATCTACTTTCAACTTTTTAGTTAAGTTATTTATTTTATTCAGCCCTATTACAGACTCGTACATTCAATGTACAGATGTCGTTCGACCTGCATCTTTTCATGATGCAGATTCAGGTACTTATGATCTTCAACATATGTTCCATTGATAACATATCATCCGTTCATCAGCTTTTGGTGAGACCTTCTTGCTTTCGGAGGACTCCAGTTTTATGATTTGTTAGTAGTAGCATTTTAAGGTGTCATGGGTCTTACCCCGACACATATCTTTATAGAGTAGAGGCTTCATAGATAGACACTCTTGGTTAGTCTTTCAGTATTCAGTTTAAGATATTTTATTTAAAACTTTAGGTTTAATACTCAGCGCTTTTAGATAAATTTAAAATTTAATAAATTGTTTTTAAATAATTATTCAGTTTTGTTGATTGTTTATGCTTGTGTTAGTCTTTCACTTGTAGTCATCCAGGATGAGGGTTTGCTTGGGAACCGTCAATGGTTCTCAAGTGCCGGTCACGTCCAGGATGTAGGCTCAGTTCGTGACAAAGTTGGTATCAAAACACAAAGTTCAAGTGTCCTAGAGTGTCTATGAAGCCATGTTAGTAGGATCTTACTTATGGTTGTGAGGGTGCCACTTCTATAAATGAGGAACTACAGACATTTAAGAAAAAATTCTCTTATTTCATACTCTAAATCATGCAATCAAACTGTGCCATAAGGAACTTATTCATACTCATGCATTTCTCAAATCCATTTGACTACCCCTGATACTACAGGTGCTTGAAATAGCAAAGCCTATATCCTTATCGATGAGTTACTCTCAAATAAAGTTGAGAGACAATAGAGGGGCTTGAGAGAAGCCCATGAGTGAAATTAAGTATTTGGATTCAAAAGAATGTACTTTTATTCACATGAACCGTGAGTTCGAGATAAAAGCGAGATGAACTCTCAGACTCTCTTCTCTAAACCTTATTTCAGGTGAAACCCTTATGAGCGAAGTGTGTTTTAGAATTCTTGGCAGTATTTCCTCTCAAAATATAGTGTGAATTGTGATTTTATAAGCCAGTATAGTAGAGGTACCCAGAGTTAGAAGTATACATTTAGAAGTGTAGTAGCCTAAGGGATGAGGATAGCTATTGAGTGAAGTGAGTAGTTGCAGTCATGCACCCAGTAATTTATTAATGAAGAGTTTTTTCCTTATGTGTTGACTAAGGAGTAATAATTTTATGTGCTTTCATGATGGAAGGTAGAGTAATAGTTGCTG
Organism: Solanum etuberosum; assembly: GCA_029582245.1. Taxonomy (NCBI): domain Eukaryota; kingdom Viridiplantae; phylum Streptophyta; class Magnoliopsida; order Solanales; family Solanaceae; genus Solanum; species Solanum etuberosum. The sequence goes on along the minus strand of JAJONR010000998.1, from coordinate 66,140 downwards.
GTTAGGATTAGTTAGATTATACTTTAACCAGAAAGGAGTTTATGACTAGATTATGTGTCATCATTTTAGTGAAGACCAAGTATATGTGTTGAATAAAAGAGCAGAGTATTCATGAGGTGATATATTTGAGTTAAGCTTATGATTGTTAAAGGGACAACCCATGATATTCAGAGGATTATAGAACTTATTAGACAAAAATGTATAATGAATTGGTAAATAGTACTTAGGTTGTGAAAGTGAATGTGACGGTATTATATAAATAGGTAGATTGAAGATAAAGATTGATTTACTTGTCATGTGGTCTTAATGGGTGAGTTTTTCTTAATTTTATCTAGTAGTCGTAAGTTAGTATAGTATGTGAGAAATTATATTAATATCTATGTTTAGTACTATGGACACTAAGCTTGAATTTGAGATGAGTTTCATGATAAAAAAGATGACAACATGAGGGTGATGATGTTAGTATGGACATTTGACATAAATTAGCTGAGGAATTAAAGTGTTACTTTTCGATAAATTTGAGTGGTACAAGTGTGGTATTATGACCCTTAGATGAGAGAAATAAAGTGTGACTATCATTAGATTATCAAGAGAACTAGGAGGTATACCCGTGATCGTGTGTAGTTAGACGAGGTTCCTATTAAGTTTATAATTTTCATGTACGCCTAGATAGTATATTTGAGTTGTTAATGTGGAGTAGGCTGATATAAGCATTATCTATTACCCTTAAGAGTTTGGTAGAAAGGATTTTATGTAGCCAATGACGAGACTCTTAAATATAGTTCAAGTTTCCTCTAGTTAGGTGGACATGAACTTAGAAGGATGATATTAGTACGCTAAGAAGGAGAAATCAGATAAATAAGAGTTAGATTAAGTGACCTTATAAGCCAATGAGAAGAGTTTAATTGGAGCATCTCATAAAGAAGCTGAATCTTAGTATCTGCACATGGAGAGTTCAGTAACCATGAAAGTAGCATTTCCCAAGTATTAGAGTAAATTGAATATAGACTAGTTTATAAAAGGTAGAATAGATCCATAACTTTAAAGTATCAGCTTTAGACCAAAGGGGAAGATGATAATATGAGAAACCAAGTCAAGTGTTAAGAATCAGATAGTGATGTGTTCAGAAAGAGTTATAGTATTATATCATTCCATTCATACTCTAGAATATTCCTCAAAGTTCAGTCGTTACAACATCCTATAGATGTTTTTAATATTATAATTGTGTCCATGACCTATGCTCATACACTTCAGACAGATTCACATCTATGCTCAGTTCCCAGAATGAGGGCAAAGACTTTAGCCCATTGATCTCAATCTTACTCCATAAAGTTGAGGATATCAGCCTCATGATATGAACATATTCATATAAGCACTCGTGTCTCATAGTATGCTCAGTCTCACGAATTCATGATTTACTCTCAATGTCTAGTAACATAATTTTACATCATTCATATTCTTATATCAGATTTCTCAAATGAATCATGCTTATGATCTTTCACTCTAAGCTCCCTTAGTGATCCTTTTTATTTTTGAGAGTGATGTTATTGATAGTAGTTGTGTGATGATAGATAGGAGAGGGTTGATGTTTCTTATTGTGTTAGTGGTGGTGTGCTTATTCCATCTAAGGTTATAAATGTGGAGGAAGAAGGAGATGAGGTTTTATGATGAGTAATAGTTAGATGAGGGAAATTAGTCGGTTTCTTGGTAGTAATATGTGAAACTTCAGTTCGTAGAGGTGATGAGAGAATGATGAATTCTTATAAGGATCAGTTAGTAGGAGTCCATGGAGTGGTTATAGTACTAGGCTTGAATGTGGTGTCGATAATGTGTGGATGAATGCATGATGCATTAGGTGGTTCTTGATTAGGACTCGAGGTTGGTTGAATGCGGTTGTAAGGAGTAGTATTATTGGGATGAGATTCCCTATATAGGTACAAAACATGAATCTTGTAATTTAGATTAGTATAATCACCTTGTGTTTAGAACCTTTTCACTTAGAGTTAGGCTTGAACACAGTAAGAGCAGACAATTTTGCTTAGATCTTGTAAGAGTAGTCATATACCCTTGGAAGAGTTATTAGTTTCAACTAATGAGGTGTGGTGTTCCAAAAATAAGGGCATGATTTAGAGGTTTTCCTGGGATTAAAATCTAGCATTTGTATCGCTTAAGGCATAGTAGTGCTATTCTTACTTCGTGCCTAGATATCCTTGGTTCATGTCAGATAGTTTCACATAGAGCGTGATTATGTTCAAACCCATATGGTTCATGACTTATGTACTCTAGTCCAGTTTCAAAACTCTTAGGGGTCGTTTGGTGTGATGGATAAGAGAAAGTTGTCATGGAATAAAATTTTACTGTTTTAATCCCTTATTTGGTTACACAAGATGGGATAACATATCCCAGGATTAATAAATAGTACTAGGATAAGTTATCCCTCCTTGGGGGTGGAATAGTCATCCCAGGATAACTTATCCTGGGATAAAGTATGTGTAATAATAAAAATACCCCCTTAAACTCTCTTTTACACACTATTTTTACATTTATGTATATTAACATATTTTTTAACAACAATAATAACATTCACAAACTTAATTCATCGTTGTTTTTATGATAATATATTTTTCTATTAAAAATTTACATCATATAAATATATTTTTTATTTATGAATATATTACAAGTTGAATTTATTTGCCTAATTCTTATTTTTATTTATATTTTGATTTCTCTTAATATATTCACTCAACTACTAAATTACATATTTTTAATTAACTAGTTTATTAATCACTTAAAAATTATATTTTATGTATCAATTTAAATGCAAATAACTTTAATAATATTTTTTTTTACTTTGATAAACTTAAATGGAAGTTTTACTTTTAAGCTAAATAAGATTGACATTTTATTTTTAAGCTAAATAAGATGGAAGTTTTATTTTTAAATTAAATAAAATAATTTTTTTATTTTTAAGCTAAATAAGATGGAAGTTTTATTTTTAAGTTAAATAAGATGAAATTTTAATTTTAAAAACACACGACACAGTCATAAAATGCACACACAAATTTATTTAAGCTAAATAACATGAAAATTTTATATGAATAACTAAAGCTTGCAAAGAAAATGTAAAAAAAAAAAAACTAAATAAGGTAGGGTATTTTTGTGAACAAACAATTTATTCTTAAAAATTATGTAATGAATATAAGTTTGACTATGACAAACCAAACCAACAATAAAAACTACTCCCAGAACTTATCCCATCATAACTAATCTCACCATAACTTGTATTCAAATCAAACGACCCATTAGTATAAATTAGTTCCGCCTATGTTAGTAGGCAAGTTCAGAAATCAAAAGAGATAGTGATAGTAACTCATTTCCCTTCCATGCTCAGTTTGATCGTTATTCAAGGACGAATGATCTCAAGGGAGAGATAATGTAAAACTCCAAAAAATTTCAAAGCTAAGACCTGAACCATTCTTCATGTATATATAAGATTGTATCGGGTGACTTTTAAATTATGCTTAGGTTTTAAGGTTACTTTTTTTAGTGCAAGAATAAATTTAGTGATGAATTAAGGTTACAAGAATTCCCTAGCACAAAGTTCAGTTGAAAGTTTCCTAACCGATTAAGTTTTGTTATAGATTCTACTATTTCAACTTCAAATGATCATATCTCTTAGAATATGAATAGTTATGTGGCCCATAACCTATAAAATTAATGGTATTTGAGTCTTATTTCCAATGCCACCAAGTTTGTATTAATTGGAGTTCAGAGTAAAACACCGAGGAAGCAACTACTCTCTTCTTGTGTGGTTGCTGTGCGCCTAAGGCGTTTTCCGCGGGGCACGTGGGTGTCTGAGGATTTTAATGACCCTCCAAAGACGTAGTTCACCTCCTTATCTCATAAATTTACCCTTGGAAGAAAAGGTTTCAAGAAACTAACTTACTCCAAGGTTCATCCATCATCCAAGGTAAGATTTAACCATACAACATCATAATTTCTTCATCTTAACACGAAATTAGATCTTCCACTCATGAAATTAATAGATTTTCAAGAAAGATCCCCAAAAGCTCATCTCCAAGGTTCAAGAAAAAAATTCTTGTCATATTTCTGTCACGACCCAGACCGCCGTGATTGGCCCCCACACTAACCCTCCGGTGGGAGAACCACTACTACAACCCGATTAAGCAACTTAAAGAAGAAAAACCATTTAAAGATACGGAAGCAGGTTTAAATAATGAACTAAGTACTGAGTTCCCATAAACTCAAGAGATATAATAAAAACAACCAAACATAACTTCGCGGAAATTCAACACCTAGACATGAAAGTCATTGTACCAAAATTCTACTAATCAACAAGTCTAAGAAAAAGGGGGGTGCAAACCTGAAAATTAAACATGAGTAAAATGTCTGAACATCTAGTCAGAGTCTGAAAAGAATGGACTAAAACTAATGATAGATCCATGGCGGCCCGAAAGAACTGGCTCACCCTCGAATCTAGGTTCGGTCAATGATCTACTAGCTGAGGTCTATCAGTAGCCTCCTGAAGATGCCCTGTACTCAACACAGAAAGAGAAAGTGCAGTGTCAGTACACGAAACCACGGTATACTGGTAGGATCACGCGGCTACTCCATTCAGCGAAATATAAGCAAGTAATTACAACACAGTAAACACACATATACAGGATGCATAATTCAATTATCATTTTAGGAGCAATATACAATTCCCCAATATCAATGACAGGTAGATATGAATGTAATAATCACAAGTGGTCCTCTCATGGAATCCACACCCAAACTATTAGTGTGTCGGAACGTGATACCCGATCCAATATATGTGTGTCGGAACGTAACACCCGATCCAATACATATGTCGAAATGTGACACCCGGTCTAATATATGTGTCGGAACGAGACACCCAGTCCAGTCAGCACAACAGTCACAATCACACCCATAGTGAACAGTGCACATAGTCACACAGTCAAGTAACAGGTTCATGGCATGTAATAGTTCATACATAATCATTTCATTAGGTTCGATTCATGTTCCCCTAATCACATACATACATGCATACAATGGAGCAATTAACAGGCGTATATATAACACTACGGGAAGTCGAACCATCACCTACCTCGAAACCAAGCCTGAACACTCCTAAGATAGTTGTGCCTTCCCTTTACGCAGTCTTTCAGCTTGTTCTTGGTCTACAACAAGTAATTAATGCAAGGATCAATAAACAAGTCCTAATTTACCCGGATTATAACAAAATATCAACCCAAGGCCAAACCCATGATCCTAATGATCCACTAGGGCTTTTCCCACCATTAGCTTCAGGCCAAAACCTTCCCCCAACGATAATTAACAAGGATTCTAAGTTGTAAGAATCAAAATACGGATTAGGAAAGTAATTATATTACCTTTGGCGCGAGAATTCGTGAAAACTTGATGGGAAACTGCCCTAGGTTGTCCCTTATCTCTTAAGAACGAAGTTTTATAGAAAATAATGTTTTTGGGATTTTTCTCCGGTTTAGGTCGCGACTCTCCCGCCACAGCGGGCCCCATCCCACCACAGCGGGCCCGCCCCAGAGGAATTAACCCCACCCCGGTGGCTTGCACGGAGACAGAAACTCAGAATTTGAGTCTCAAGCTCCCATTTCGCAACACACCTTCAGACCTTGACGTTCTAAAACTACCCTTCCACGCCAAAATCAGTTTTGGGAGTTCTACTCTCTCGAATTTGATTCTGTAAAGCCGTAAAGGCTTCTTAACGTCTTGGCTATCGACTCACGTGATCAAACTCTTAATTAAATTCCCCATACATTACCGGATTTCCCTAGACCACACCTGACTCAGATTTCATCCAAGTCTGGCCTAGGCTAGGAATTTCCAAGTTACTACTCAGAAGTTTTCTAGCCCAAATTCTTTCCCTATTGGCTTTCCCATAACGACGGGAACAAGTGGTTACAATTTTATCCAAAAATCTCACATTTCTCAATAATTTGGAGTGTATAAGGTATGTAAGGCCATTCATAATGTTGGACTAGTTCATCCGCACGCCCTACAATTCATTCGGTCAGTAGCAAGTTGAATCTAGGGTTCTACCCTCAGTTTTATAAAATTCTCTATATGAGTTATGTGCTTCTTCTGAATTCTAAATTCTTATTTTATGAGATTACAATATTATGTGCATTGATATCCTTGAGTTGTTGTTTATGCTTATATTTCACATGAACCCTAGTTGATGAGATTTTTATTGAAATCCTTTGTGCATTTATTTCCATGCATTGGTTTTGGAATTTTAAAGTGAGTTCAAGACTATTTTAAAGTATCTTTTGAAAAGAGTTTAAGGGAACAAAAATGGTTCCAAAAGTATTATTTTCACATTGAGAAAAGAACTACTATTTTTAAGAAGAGCATAAAAAGGTTTTTCAAAAGAATTTCAGCATGATAAAGGGAAGTTCAGTTACCCCTTAAAGAAGGTATTATTTTTCACATTGAAAAGGGAGTACTATTTTAAGAAAAAAGTATAAAGAGTTTTCAGAGTATTTCAAAAAAGATTGAGTACAATCAGTTGCCTCTTAAAGAGACCTATTTGAGTAATTATCTCAACCCAATGAGTATTTTACATGAGCATGCTTACATATATATATATATATATTGAGGGAAGTATTGAGCACTGATATGGGGGAGAGTTCAGATAACTCAGAGCCCCCATAAACTACGTAGGTAGCGTAGATAGGATCGTACCGCAAGACAGGCGACTCCTCAACTGCCTCAAGAAGGCTTTTTAGTGGTTCCATCAGTTCATTTGCGTTCTATACATCAACAGAGTATAAGGAGGCTATGGCAATGTGGGTAAGACATTGTATCATCACGAGGCTCATAGTGATGGTTGTCGGTTAGAGAAACTCCCTAGTAAATATTGAACTGAAATATATATATATATATATATATATATATATTTCAGTTCAATATTTACTTTTATTGCATCCATATAGTAAGAGCATTAAATGATTTTCATCGTGGCTTATGCTATTCTTCAGTTGAGCTTCTTTCAACCTGTCAGTTCAATTATTTACCCTATTACATACTCTTACATTCAATTTAATGATGTCATTCAACCAACATCTTTTCATGATGCATATTCAGGTACTTAAGATCTTCAACAAGCGTTCCATTGAAATCACATTATCCGTTCGCCAACTTTTGGTGAGACCTCCTTGATTTCGGAGGACTCCAATTTTATGATTTTTAGTAGTAGAATTTTGAGGTATCATCGGTTTTATCCCGACACCTATATTTATTCAATAGAGGCTTCATAGATAGACAGTCTTGGTCAGTATTACAGTTTTGAGTTTCACATATTTTAATTAAAACTTTATGTTTAATACTTAGTGTTTTCAGATAACTTTAAGATTTAATAATTTGTTTTTAAATAAATCTTCAGTTTTGATGCTTGTGTATGATTGCTTTAGTCTTGCGCTTGTAGTCAGCCAAGATGAGGGTTCACTTGGACACCAACAATGGTTCTCAAGTGCCGACCATATCCAGGGTGTAGGCTCGGTTCATGACATTTTTAGTGTACCAGCATAGTATCTGATCAAATAAAAGTATGTACATATGTGGTGCCTGATCTAAGAACAGTATAAACTGACATGACATGCGATTCAATAATAGTATATGTAATGACGTCGTATCTGATCCAATAATAATATGTACCTATGTGGTGTCTGATCAGATAATAGTATGTGCCGATGTGACACCAGATTCAATAATAGTATGTGTTGGTAAGGCACCTAATACTATGTACCGGCTTGGTACCCAATTCAATAATTAAACACATAACAGAATAACAACCACCATGAACATCAATCATACTCATACACCTAAGTAAACACATTCATTACATGCGATTGACATAATCTATCATTTAACATTAAGTTCTTCCCTTTATCCCTAATCATGAATCGTGCATGCAGTACTAGAGAAATAGTTGACAATCACATATAGCATAAATTGAGAAAACAAACAGCCATCACCTACCCAAGAGGATTTATTCCCGACTATTTCCTGATCACAATGCGATCACCCACAATAACTTATCCGAGATAACACCTAACAATATTATAATGCCAATAATAACTTATCAAGTTTATCTTCAGCCTAAACCATAAGTAACCATACATTCAACCATCTAAACCTTGTACTCAAAGGCCTATGCATGAAATCATTCGATAATTTACAAGATAGTATATACGGGTCTAACTACTTAGTTAAGAAGAACGTAGCCTACCTGGACGCCAAGTACTTACTGAAGAACGCTGAACACATGCTTCTGGTTTCATGGTTGCGAATCCTCATGAACGTAGACCAGAAATCATTGGGTTTTAACCTTTTTTTCACTGAAATCCTTCCCATCCATTTTTCTCGAGATTAGAGTAAACTAGGGGAATTTTTGGAGTAACCCTTATCTATTTTTTCAATGAAAAGTGGGAGAAAAAATAAAAAACATCGAGTTTCGTAGGGTCTAATTCCGTCAACCTCGCTATAGAGGCCATGCAGGTGCTATACGGTGTCGCCATAGCGGGAGGCTTCTCGTTATGGCAGGCTCACGTCAGCCGGATCAATTCAAATTTAAGAAATTTTCTCGCGTGCCCCAATTTTAATTTGATACTGTATTTCAAGAAATCCCCAATTTTAATTTGTGGGATTTCGCATGAGGTATCTTTGAATCACGACGAATCAGGTCGTTACATCAATATATAAAAAGTTAAAAGGACCACAACCTAACAAATTGAAGGTATTCGAGTTTAATTTCCAACTTCCAAAACTGTACACCATTTAGATATCAGAAAACATAGTTATGATCATTTTACTGCAGACTGTCCGCACAGACTCGAGTTAGCAAACTGTGTCGGTCAAAATCTTTTTATAAGTCTATTTTGGGACTTTTTTTCATTCCAAGAAAATAATCCTAAAATATAAAGTTATTTTTCCTTGAGTTCCAAGCTTAAAATCAAGATATTTCAGCATCCAAATCCTATAAAAATCAACTAAAAAGCTAGGGGTGTTGTGGAAAGCAACTAGCGCATGTTTTCTATATTATTTGGTGACGTTTACAAACATTTTTGAAGGAAAGAACTAGTTGATTATTATATGTTCTTGGAGATTTAAGTTTGTATTGATAAGATAAGAGTCCAAGGATCCTTTTGTGATTATTTGTGGGAAGTTTTACGATTGTTTTAACGAATTATGTTGCAAATAGAAAATTTGTCATTTTAACTAATATATGGAATGTTTAAGATGTTTCTGAACTGTTATAGATGTTGGTGAGCTGCGTACTTATATTATTTGTGAAGCTTAGGATATAATGAAAAATTGTCATAAAGGAACTTTAAGCATTTGATCGCTCATTTGCGAGTTATGTTAAGGCTAAGTTTAGTTCATCCTTTGAGCATCAATTTTAGAAAATCCCTAAACGTCAAATGCGATATTTTACTATTTTATTGCTAGACCTGTTATGAAAAGTATTTGGATGACAAATGAAGTTTTTTCATGATTCTATTACGTCGATATTCCACTTATTTAGTTATATAAGGTATTTGACATCTATAGGTCACTTTTTTGACTTCTTGATTAATGAATTATTCTTATTTTTTGGGTGTTGTGACTTAAAATGATTATGTAGGAACACTATGAATTTACAATCAGTTCTCCTGGCTCACTAAAGTATGTTTTGAATTTTTAAAAAAATAATATGTTGATTTTAAAAATACTAAAATGTAACTTGTGTGTTTAAACTACCGAGGAACATGCTTTTCGAAATATTTTATTATACAAATTATTAAGAAAACATGTATAGAAACTAAGTGAAACACCTTAAGCTCTTTATGAACATCAATATGTTTAAGTTACCTCTAGTGAAATGTTCAAGTTTGTTCTAAAATCATATGAGGTTCAATATGACATTTACATGTTATACGAAAGTGATTATGAGATTATGAGAATAAGAGAACAAAAGAGTAAAAATTGGCTAAGTTCTTATTATGACATTCGATATGCATTAAAAGTTCATATCATGACATGTTATATGCATCCCCTCTAGAGATATAATTGGAAGGGATGAGGCTTATTTTTCCATATATATGTATACGATACAGATGACCACAAGTTGATAAATATGATGCCAGTTAGCTATTAGAAGACATCACCATTGTAGCCTTTTGGTTGGGTATGACATGCATTTGCATGTATATATATATATATATATATATATATATAAGAGTCGATGTAGTGAATTTTTACCCTCACGACCGACGTCGGTGTATATATTATACGATCATACCAGGCATATTTGATTACTTTGAGGTCAGACGTCGGTCATGAGGGTATCATAATTTCAATTTTGGGTGGTATCTTTATTATCCCTTTATCACAACTATTTATGATTCTACCTTCACTTTATAAAATAGTACATATTTATTCGTACTAATATTCCGTTTCCTGGGAACGCTGAATTTCGTGCTACAAGTTAAGAGCGAGGTCTTGATCGGCCTTTATAGTAGGGTTGTTATCTTAGCTGAGGATTTGTAAGCTCCATTCTTTCTAGAGTTGCTGGTTAATTATTTATGTAGGTTTTGAATTCTTGGATTTCTTGTTTACAATTTTTTGTTGTTGTTTTGGCCTTGTCCCGACCAATTGATGCATAGTACTCCGAGAGGCTCTGTGAATATATTATGTTGGGTCATTTACAGTTTTCAGTTTCTACCCTTGTTGGCCTATCATGCAAATATTTTTAATAACAATTTTTTTTAAAAAAAATTGGCGGCGAGGGGAGGGGGGTGATAGGAGGGCTGGGGTAGGGGTGGGGTAAAAAAATGAAAATTTTAAAATTTGAAATATCCTTCAAAGACAAACGTTTTTAAAAAAATGAGGGGTTATTTCGGGGGTGGGTAAGGGGTTTCGGGTAGGGGTGGAGTAGTAAAATGAAAGTTTTAAAATTTGAAATATATTAAAAAACAAACGTTTAAGAAAAAAAAGTGTAGGGTGGGGGTGGGTCAGTGGTAGGGTGGGGTAAAAAAACTGAAACTTTTAAAATTTGAAGTATTTTTCAAAAATAGTTTTTTAAAATTTTATATTTTTTGGTTTCATGGAGGATGGGGGTCGGGGGGTTGATTTGGAAAATGTTTTTCTTACTTTTTTTAAGGGAAGTCATTTTCCTTAAGTTCGAGGGAAATAAGTTGATTTGGAAAATATTTAAGCCAACCAAATATGAAAAAATTGAAAAACGTTTTTCCATTTTTTCCTTTATGCCAAACACACCCTAAAAGGTACTTCCTCTATCCTTGTTTATATGACTTACTTTTCTTTTTAGTCAGTCTAAAAAAGAATGATACATCTCCATGTTAAGTAACAATTTAACTTTAAAATATCTATTTTACCCTTAAAGCAATATTTTATAGCCATAGAAATTTCTATCATTTGTTTTATGCTACAACCTACAAGTTTTAAAAGTCTTCCTTTCGTTCTTAAACTCCGTACCAAATCAAACTAACTCACATAAAATAAGTCAGAGGGAGCACTTACTTTTAGATATCCTATGCATGCAAAAAGCTATTTCATCGAACTGCACGTTCAGTGTTCACTACGCATATTCCTCAAAATCTCAAATCAAAATCCTTTTGATTTTGTTGTCTCTTTTATTTCTTTTTGAAAGATTTGATTAGAACCCTTTGCGTCTTTTCACACAAAGAAAAGCAGGAAAAAAAAGTAGAGATATTATGATAAGAATATTTGCTGTTATAGTGAATCATATGATTTTTTATTACATTAGGTCATGGCTGGCCTTTTTTTTGAGCTTTTTGTGGTCCATAAATATTTTTTACGTTTTTAGCCTTGCATTATACGTGGCTCCTTTAATCTTTTTTACCACCTCTCTTTTCACTTCCATATTTTTAACCTTTGATTATTTCAAGGAGACCATTAAATTAATACTCAAATTAAAAGTCATAATTCAAAGTTCAAACCACAATGTCATTAATTCAAAAAATTCTCTAACTGTTTAGGTTCTGAAATTACTTTTAACGATGAATATTTATATTTGAATTATTAAAAAATGGATTTGTTTACTGTGAAAATATTACTTTGAAGATGGAAAAAGTCACGGTACAAAGCAAGGCCGACTAACAAGATTTGGGGCCTAAAGCGAAACTTAAGAGAGGCGTGTAATATTTTTTTCATCATGAGCCTCTAGCGATAGCTTTAGCGCCTAGGGGTTAGACGGCCTGGTACAAAGTTTCACAAAGAAATAAAACAAAAAACTAATATAAGCATGCTTCAACATTTTCTCATTAGCAAGCTAAAAATCTAAACTTATATGTTGTAAATTTTCTTCAATTTTTCAATCTTGAAAGCCCTTAAAAGTCGTGCATCTTTTATGTGCCCAAATGAGAATAGTACATCACTCAAAAGTAATATATGATCCTAATTACATTAAAGAAGAACATCTAATACTTTATCATCGTCGTTGAATAGTATGTTATCTTCTTTTATCGAGTCCATCATCAACTCAATCAAGTTGAAGGAAACTCCCCGCCACCCCGATAATTAATATAAATATCTCAAAAGGTCACTCAAATATGTGAAATTATTTCTCAAATTCATGAAATTTAGTTTTGTATTAATAAATTTACGCAACTTATATTTTTATCTCTTACAAAATCACTCTACATGATTTGTCATAAAAAATCTAACTTAGTAAATGATTTTTAAGTCATATATATAAATATAGTCCCACAAATAAACTAAGTTTAGTGACTTTGTTAAATAGTTTCACATATTTGAACGATCTTTTAGATAATATTTGATGTTGCGACAGTTTAATTTGATATTTTGATCTATTAGATTTGTGGGTGGATTTGATCTGTGATATTGAGTATTAATGTAATATTTAATTATTTTTGGGATTTATGTCTATATATTACTTAAAAAAAAAATTATTTTGCTAAGTTAGATTATTTGCATGACAAATCATGTAGAGTGATTTTGTAAGAAAAAAAAGCATAAGTTGAATGATATTATTGATGTAAAACAAGGTTCAATGACCTTGTTATATAATTTCACATACTTGAATGACATTTTAAGATATTTACTCATAATTGGCACATGTAAATTATATTTATGCACGTACAAACAAAAGACTGATCACTATTACACTTTTAGTAAATATCAAAAATCTTTGAAGTTAAAAATAAAATAAAATAAATATTAAATACAACTTATTCAACCTTTATACTCTATTTATTACAAATATATTTTCCAAAATACTCCCCTCGGCCTCATATTAGTATTTACCCAAAAATTCTTGATTGAAAAAATAACTAAATTTATCTAAGTTATTCAAGGACACACAAATAATGACCAAATAGAATGTTCTTGGTGCTATATTGTTCAACAATATATATAATCAAAGCGGTAAATACGAGTAATTGATAGTAAAATAATAATCAACGAAGAAAATGTGAATGTAACACCTCGGATTCGAGAAAATAGAAAAATGCAACTTTCCAGGACTTGGTGCCAGAACCACGGAAGCCACCGACGGTCTGTAGTCTGACACACGGTCCGTAGGTGGGGTCCGTCATTGGGGTCCAGGATTTAGGGATCTCTGATCCCACCCACGGCTGACCAGTACGGTCTGTGGTTGGACCTATGGACCGTAGGTGAGGGTCAGCAGCCATTTAGAGGAAAATGGCTTTTGGGCCAACTTCAAACGGTCATATCTTTTAGCACAAAATGAATTTAGTGTACTATGACCTATCAAATTAAAGATAATTGAATCCTCTTTCCAACGCCACTGAGTTTGCTAAAATTCAAGCTGAGAGTAAAAAATTATGCTCGTTTTAGTGAAGCCCTGTCGGGCAGAACATGAACCACGACCCAGTCAACGGTTGGTAGTTCAAACGACCGCCCATCAGTCCTGTAGTAGATAGTACTTGTCAGTTTTAAGTCAGGGTCGTTTTGGTCCTTTTACCTATGCATTAGGCACTTAAACTACGTTGTTTCATGCCTAAATTATGTCGTTTTACTCAGTCTAAGCCTAATAATCTAGTCAGACATACCAGAACCCTCATTCTCCAAAGATTCATCCAAGTTAGAACGAAAAGAGGAGAAAGAGGCGCCAGTTTCTTTCAAGATCAAGCAGCAGTGTTTTTCAAAGTTCAGCCCCGCAATTCAAAGGATTTCTCTGTAGATTTCGTCACCAGGTATGTGGGATTTCACTAATGGGTTCCTTTCATCCACTAGGTCCCTAGAATTCAGTTAGTTCCTTGATTCTACATAGCTTGTTTAGACCTAGGGTTTGTAAAATCTTGGGAATTTGTTTGATTTCAGTTGCTATAGAATCCACATTCTAAATATCATGTTTTCTTGAAAACGTTGCATAATTTCTTGTATAAAACACAGAACCCTAGTTTGTGTAAATGCTCTTACTTCATGAATTATACTTGCTAAGTCAATTAAACAGAAAATCATGCTCCAGATTTCGAATGTCACATTCTCAGTATATAAATGTTGCATTCTCAGTTAGCATGTCAGTATTTTGAGCTTTTCAATATTTAGTGCATTTTAGCTTCATATGTATTCAGTTGGAGTATACTTAGCACCGAGTTGGACTAGGGTTCAACGTACCCTCATAGTCCCAGAACTACATGCCCACGTAAGATTATAAGTCCCCTATGTTGGGCATCAATATTAGTGATCACGCCACAGTCATGCCTTTATACCCTTGGCAAGGTATATTGGGTCCTCTCGATGGGGCGTATACATCGGACTCCACGTTCAGCTCACGTGGTTTATGTCGGTTAATAGTAGCTCCCACAGTTAGACTCTTAGTGCATTGACCAGGTTTTCAACATTTATATCCGTATACAATTTAGCATGTTATCTTCATGATTAGTACTTGGTCATTGCATTCAGCTTAGGTTTTCATTTATGATTAAGTATTTATATTCTTGACATTTGTTCAGCTTAGTATATCTATATTCTGCATGCTCAGTACATTCCAAGTACTGAAGCATACTCTGCGCTACATCCTTTCATGATGTTGGTTCAGGCACTCAGTATCCAGATCAAGCTTAGATCGATTCTAGGTTCGACTTCAGCAACTTCAGTGGTGAGTCATCATATTTTGAGGACAATAGACATGCTTTCTATTTTAGTCTTTGCTTTAAGTTTTTAGTTTTGTTAGAGTTAGCTGGTGGTATGTACTAGCAACTCAACTCAGTCAGAGGCTTTTCAGATATAGTAGTAGATCCAACTTGAGTTGTTAAGTGGTTGTTTTAGTTATCACTTAACTCTTATGGTTTCATAATTACATTCAGACTATTTGGTTTTGTCCCCACAACAGATATTTATTGTTTTAGCTTCCGCATAGTTCATGCTTTACTTAGTTATTTTCAGTATGCTTATGATATATCAGACTCAGGGTTAGCTTGGGGTCACTCGTGATCTTAGGTCCCGTGTTACATCAAGGGGGTAGCCTCGAGTCGTGACAACTTGGTATTAGAGCATTAGGTTCAAGAGTCCTAGGATGTCTCAAAGCTGTACTGAGTAGAGTATCTTTCATTGGTGTGAAGCGCGCCACATCTATGAGGGGGAGGCTACCAAGTCTTTTAAGAAAAACTTCACTTCCTTTTGCTATTCTTATTGTTCGTGAGGTATGATTCAACTTCTCCTTTATAATCAGTCGCTATGGATTTTGGATCATGCCTCCTCGTAGAGCTAACACATGGAATGCTAATGCACGTAATGCTAGCGCAGTTTCTCTAGTCCCAAACCTTGAGGTTATGAATGCAGAATTTTGAAATGCAATCCAGCTCTTGGCTCAGAGTTTAGCCAATCAGAACAATTAGCAGGCCTCAGTTCATGCAAACACTAATGGTGGGCCAACTTCAGCTAGGGTTCGAGACTTTGTTCGTATGAATCAACAAGAATTTCTAGGATGAGTTTAAGATGATTCTTGAGGTAATTCAAGTGACTGGAACTGAGAGTGTTGAGCTAGCATCCCATCAACTTAAGGATGTGGCTCATGTCTGGTTAACTCAGAGGAAAGACAACAGGGGTGCGGATGAAACTCCTGTGACTTTGGATTATTTTACTGGAGCTTTTGTGGAAAGGTTCTTCCAAAAGGAGTTAAGAGAAGCTAAGGTGCAAAAGTTTATGAACTTGAAGCAGGGTTCAATGTCGGTCCAAGAGTACAGGCTGAAGTTTACCTAGCTCTCCAGGTATGCTCCACACATGGTTGCCGATCCAAGGGCACAAATGAGTAAGTTCTTGTTTAGGGTATCCGATCTGCTGAAGACCGAGTGCAGGAATGCTATGCTGCTAGGGGATATGGATATCTCCAGACTAATGACTCATGCTCAGCAGGTTGAGGGAGATAAGCTTAGGGAAATGACTAAGGACAACAACAAGGCTAGAACAGGGAATTATGAATACTCTCAGCAAAGATCGAGTGGTGGAAATCGCTCACAATTTCAGCAAAGGTCTACAGCCCCAACACCTTCATCAGCTAGCGCTCCATCCCCCATGTTTTGACAGGATCAAAAAGCAAGGGCATCAGGCTCTAAGTCACGGGGGAGTGTTTCACGTAACCGTACTTTTCCAACTTACCCAAAGTGTGGTAAGAACCATTCGGGTAAGTGTCTTGCTGGTAGAGAGGGGTGCTTTGGATGTGGCCAGTCTGGTCATAGGTTAAAGGATTGCCCTTCTACCAATCAGGGGCAAGGAGGTAACAACAATAGGGCTCAGTCTACAGCTCCAGCATCATCAGCGGGTCGCCCAACTCAACATGGTGCTTCGTCTGGTACAAGTGGTGGTCAGCGCAAGAATAGGTTGTATGCTCTTCAGGCTTGCCAGGACCAAGAAGGGTCTCCCGATGTGGCCACTGGTACATTGAGAGTCTTTCATTTAGATGTTTATGCATTGTTATATCCAGGGGATACACTGTCTTTTGTAACTCCCTATATAGCAGTAAACTTCGGTGTTAGTCCAGAAACTCTCTCAGAACCCTTCTCAGTCTCTACTCCAGTTGGTGACCCAGTTATAGCTAGACGGGTATACAGAAATTGCCCCGTCACAGTTTCTCAGAAAGTCACCTCAGCGGACCTTGTAGGTTAGAAATGGTAGATTTCGATATCATTCTAGGCATGGATTGGTTACATTCTTGTTATGCCTTAGTCGATTGTAGAACTAGGATCGTTCAGTTTCAGTTTCCAAACGAGCCAGTCTTAAAATGGAAGGGTAGTAGCTCAGTGCCTATAGGTTGATTTATATCTTACCTTAAGGCCAGGAAGATGATCTCTAAAGGGTATATCTATCATGTTGTTCGAGTTAAGGATTCAAACTCCGAAACCCCAACTCTTGAGTCATTACCAGTAGTAAATGAGTTTCACGAAGTGTTCCTAGAAGATCTTCCCGGAGTTCCTCCCGAAAGAGAAATCGACTTTGGAATAAATCTCCTCCCAAATACCTAGCCTATTTCGATTCCTCCTTATAATGGCTCCAACCAAGCTTAAGGAATTGAAAGAACAATTGAAAGACCTTCTAGATAAAGGCTTCATCAGACTCAACATCTCCCCATGGGGTGCTCTAGTTTTATTCGTGTGCATTGACTATCGTCAGTTGAACAAAGTCACAATCAAGAACAATTATCTTATCCCTAGGATTGATGACTTGTTCGACCAACTTCAGGGTGCTAGTTGCTTTTCTAAGATAGACCTCAGATCCGGCTATCATCAGCTTAGAGTCAGAGATAGTGACATCCCGAAGACAACCTTCAGAACTCGGTATGGTCACTATGAATTTGTAATTATGTCTTTTGGACTAACCAATGCTCCTGGAGCTTTCATGGGCTTAATGAACAGGGTGTTCAAATAATATTTGGACTTGTTCGTCATCGTCTTTATTGATGATATCCTCATTTATTCTCGAAGTGAGGAAGAGCATGTGACTCATCTGAGAGTTGTTTTGAAAACCCTCAGAGATCGCCAGCTATTCGCTAAGTTCAGCATATGTGAATTCTGGTTACAATCAGTAACTTTCCTTGGTCATGTAATATCCAGTGAAGGGATCCGAGTGGATTCTCAGAAAATTAAGGCGGTACAACATTGGCCCAAACCCACCTCTCCAATAGATTTTAAAAGTTTTTTGGGTTTGGCCGGTTATTACAGGAGATTTATTGAAGGATTTTCATCCATAGCTTCCCCATTGACCAAGTTGACTCAGAAGAAGGTAAAATTTCAGTCGTCAGATTAGTGTGAGAAAAGCTTCTCAGAACTGAAGACTAGGTTGACTACAACTCCTGTCTTGACTCTACCAAATTTTTCAGACGGTTATGTGATTTATTGTGATGCATCCAGGGTCGACTTAGGTGGTGTGTTTATGCAGCGAGGTAAGGTCATAGCTTATGCTTCTAGATAGCTTAAGGTCCACGAGAAAAATTACCCGACTCATGACCTCGAGCTTGTAGCCGTAGTATTTGCCCTAAAGATTTGGAGACACTACTTGTATGGTGCTCATGTTGATGTGTTCACAGACCATAAGAGACTCCAATATGTGTTCACCCAGTAATAGTTGAATCTTCGTCAGAGGAGATGGCTTGAATTCCTCAAAAACTATGACATGAATGTGCTCTATCATCCGGGTAAGGCCAATGTAGTGGCTGACGCCCTCAGCAGACTATCCATGGGTAGTGTAGCACATGTTGAATACGAGAAGAAAGAATTACCCAAAGATGTTCACCGGCTTGCTCGCTTAGGAGTTTGCCTTACGAACACATCGGATGGTGGTGTGATAGTTTAGAATGGATAAAAATCTTCATTGGTAGCGGAGGTTAAGGAAAAATAGGACAATAATCCTATATTATTTCAGTTGAAAGGTGCAGTTCTTCAGCAGAAAGTTTAGGTTTTCTCTCAAGGGAGAGATGGTGTGCTTCATTACCAGGGTCGCTTATGTGTTCCTAATGTGGGTGAGTTGAGGCATCTGATCCTTACAGAAGCCCATAATTCTAGATATTCTATTCATCCAGGTGCCACTAAGATGTATCATGATTTACGAGAAGTCTTTTGGTGGAACGGCATGAAGAGGGACATAGTAGACTTTGTGGCTAAGTGTCCTAACTCTCAACATGTGAAGGTTGAACATCAAAAACCAGGAGGTATGACTCAAGATATTAACATTCCTACATGGAAGTGAGAAGTGATAAACATGGACTTCATTACGGGCTTACCACACACTAGCACACAACATGACTCCATTTGGGTGATAGTGGACAGAGTTACTAAGTCCACTCACTTCTTGTTTGTCAAGACTACATATTCAGCGGAGGAATACGTAAAACTCTACATCAATGAGATAGTGAGGTTACATGGGATTCCCTTTTCTATTATCTCAGATAGAGGTCCTCAGTTTACCTCTCATTTCTGGAAATCATTTCAGAGAGGTCTTGGTACTCAGGTAAATCTCAGTACAATATTTCATCCACAGACGGATGGTCAGGCAGAGCGTACCATTCAGACCTTAGAGGAAATGTTGAGAGCTTGTGTGATCGATTTCAAGGGTAGTTGGAATGATCACCTACCTCTCATAGAGTTCGCCTATAATAATAGCTTCCATTCGAGTATTCAGATGGCACCGTATGAGGCGCTATATGGGAGTAGATGCAGATCTCTAGTGGGTTGGTTAGAAGTAGGTGAAGCAACCTTGATTGGGCCAGATTTAGTTCATGAGGCTATGGAGAAAGTTCAACTCATCAGAGATAGACTAAAAACAACTCAAAGTCGTCAGAAGTCCTATGCTGATGTGAGAAAAAGGGACTTAGAGTTTGAAATCGATGATTGGGTTTTCCTGAAGGTGTCACCTATGAAGGGGGTGATGAGATTTGGGAAGAAAGGATGCTCAGCCCAAGGTATATAGGTCCTTACAGGATTCTGAAAAGGGTTGGTAAGGTGGCTTATGAGTTAGAGCTACCAACAGAACTAGCAGCGGTTCATCCAGTCTTTTACATTTCCTTGTTGAAGAAGTGTGTGGGTGATCCGACATCAATAGTACCATTAGAGAGTATGGCTGTGAAGGATGGTCTCACTTATGAAGAGGTGCCAGTTGAAATTCTTGGCCGTCAGGTTCGTAGGTTGAGAAATAAGGAAATCTCTTCAGTAAAGGTTTTATGGAGGAGCCAATCCGTAGAGGGAGCTACTTGGGAAGCAGAAGCAGCCATGATGGCAAAGTATCCTCAACTCTTTCCTCCCGATTCAGTTTCATCTAGAGGTACTAGTTCCTCTCCAGTCTCTCAGTTTACTCTTGAGTATTTCAGTCTCAGTATCTTGTTCCCTCAGTCATTCTTACATTTCAGCATATTTGCATGTTCTTGGAACTCAGTTCAGTTAGATATCAGTTTCTAGTACTTAGTGGTAGGGATTACAACTCCTTCTCTCCATACTCAGCTTGTTTAGACTTCATTCTAGGATGAATGTTCCCAAGGGGGAGATATTGTAACACATCGGAAATGAAAAATAGAAAAATCCAGCTTCCAGGACCTGGTTCCAGAACCATGGAAGCCACCGACCGTCCGTGGTCTGACACACGGTCTATAGGTGGGGTCCGTCGTTGGGGTCCAGGATTTAGGGATCTCTGATCCCATCCACAACCGACCAGTACAGTCCATGGTTGGACCTACGGACCGTAGGTGAGGGTCAACAACCATTTAGAGGAAAATGGCTTTTGGGCCAACTTCAAATGGTCATATCTTTTAGCACAAAATGAATTAGGTGGCCCATGACCTTTCAAATTAAATATAATTGAATGTTCTTTCAGATGCCACCAAGTTTTCTAAAATCTAAGCTCGGAGTAAAAATTTATGCTCGTTTTATTGAAGCCCTGTTGGGCAGAGCACGAACCACGACCCAGTCGACGGTTGGTAGTTCAAACGATGGCCCATCAGTCCTGTAGTAGATGACACTCGTCAGTTTTAAGTCAGGGTCATTTTGGTCCTTTTCCCTATGCATTAGGCAATTAAACTATGTCGTGACATGCCTAAACTACGTCGTTTTACTCAGTCTAATCCTAATAATCTAGTTAGACATACCCTAAACCCTCATCCTCTAAAAAATTATCCAAGTCAGAACGAAAAAAAGAGAAAGAGGCGCCAGTTTCTTTCAAGAACAAGCAGCAGTGTTTCTCAAAAGTTCAACCCCTAAAATCCAAAGGATTTCTCCGCAGATTTCATCACCAGGTATGTGAAATTTCACTGGTGGGTTCCTTTCATCCACTAGGTCCCTAGAATTCAGTCAATTCCTTGATTCTACATAGCTTGTATAGACCTAGGGTTTGTAATATCTTGGGAATTTGTTTGAATATCATATTTTCTTGGAAAATTGCATAATTTCTTGTATAAAACACATAACCCTACTTTGTGTAAATTCTCTTAGTTCATGAATTATACTTGCTAGGTAAGTTAAACCGAAAATCATGCTCCAGATTTTGAATGTCATATTCTCAGTATATAAATGCTGCATTCTCAGTTAGCATGTTAGTATTTTGAGCTATTCAGTATTTAGTGCATATTAGCTTCATATGTATTTTGTTGGGAGTAGACTTAGCACCAAGTTGGACTACGGTTCAGCGTACCCTCATAGTCCCAGAACTACGCGCCCGCGTAGGATTATAAGTCTCCTCAGGTGGGAATCAGTATTAGTGATCATGCCACAGTCATGCCTTTATACCCTTGGCAAGGTATATTGGGTCATTTTGATGGGGTGTATACATCGGACTCCACGTTTAGCTCACGTGGTTTATGTCGGTTAATAGTAGCTCCCATAGTTAGACTCTTAGTGTATTGACCTGGTTTTCAGCATTTATATCAGTATATAGTTTAGCATGTAATCTTCATGATTAGTACTTGGTCATTGCATTCAGCTTAGCTTTTCAGTTATGATTCAGTATTTATATTCTTGCTCAGATTATGTCATTGCTCAGTTATGCTTTGTTTAGATCATACACATTTGTTCAGCTTAGTATATCTATATTCTGCATGCTCGGTACATTCCAAGTACTGACGCATACTATGCGCTACATCCTTTCATGATGTAGGTTCAGGAACTCAGTATCCAGATCACGCTTAGATCGATTCTCGGTTCGACTTCAGCAGCTTCAATAGTGAATCCTCATACTTCGAGGACAATTGACATGCTTTCCATTTCAGTCTGTGCTTTCAGTTTTTAGTTTTTAGTTTTCAGACATAGTAGTAGATCCAGCTTGAGTTGTTAAGTGGTTGTTTCAGTTATCACTAAACTCTTATGGTTTCATAATTACATTCAGACTATTTGGGTTTCGTCCCCACACCAGATATTTATTGATTTAGCTTTCGCATAGTTCATGCTTTACTTAGTTATTTTCAGTACGCTTATGATATGCCAGACTCAGGGTTAGCTTGGGGTCACTCATGATCCTAGGTCTCGTGTTACGTCAAGGGGGTATCCTCGGGGTGTTACGTTGAATCTATTAAGTTATTTTCGCTGTGTTGTCCAATAATGTAACATAAAAATGAGAGTTTGAGAATTTGAGTTATAACTCATTAAGTAATGTAGTTATTGTGATGATAATCAGATGACCTTCAAGTGAGAGAAGGGTATATAGTCTAACGGTAGGAATTGTTTTGCATCAGTACCACTCTCATAACAAAATTTATATACACGTTGGAACCATTACGTTCTCCAGTTGGAGAGAATTCCAAATTCTCAAAAAATAATAATTGGCGAGTTTATTTATTCTGAAGATCGAAGAATATCACTTTCGTATTTAAGGCTCCGGAACTATGCAGACATCCTTCATGGCTCCGTAACTTGAAAGGATAAGAGCAATCTTTTGGGTGTAGCTTAAGGTTATGCCGACTTAAGTTCTAGTGCGCTTGACTTGATTACTTTGTATCCTATTTTAATACATTTGGGTGCAAAAATTGAATTTTGATCCATACAGATAACCCCTACCACCATTTTTTAGATAGTTACTGAATTATGTTCACTAAGTGAAAAGGTTTCTTAATATTGAGGAAAAGTGGATGAAAAGATTTCTAACATAAATGAAATGACACGTCCTCTTTTCATTTATGAGTTGGATCTAGGATTTTTTTAAATTATACCAACTATATAGACGATTCTAATATGTTATTCTGTTAAATTCTATACATGCAGATAGACTTGCAGGTGATTTAATCTAGTTTTCCATTCGAGAGTAAGAGAAGCTTGAAGCAAAATAGTTTTGGGAATGAATTCAACTGTTTCATTGAGATGAAAAAGGTCCTATTTATACATGATACAACAACATATATTCTAACTAACTAACAACAACATATATTCTAACTAACTAACAACCACCAACACATGACCTAGATTAATTAAATTAGTGCTAACAATTTAGCTAACCAACTCACTACTGACTTAGGTACTAACTAACTAATGTGACAGTTTTAAGTAACTTCGAGCTAACAAACTAACATCTCAATACTCCCCCTCAAGCTGGAGCGTCAAGAATGCTATACACTCCAAGCTTGCTAAGTAGATGCAATTGTTGAATGTTGGTAGGGCCTTAGTGAACATATCAGTTTGTTGCTCCTTTGTGTTCACATAGACATCATTAACGATCCCTTCCTTGATCTTATCTCGAACAAAATGGCAGTCAATTTCAAGATGTTTTGTCCTTTCATGAAAAAAAAGATTCCTAGCAATTTGGGTGGAAGACATACTATCACAGAAGAGTATTGTGATTGATGTTTTAATGTGTACATTCAACTCCTAAAACAATCCTTTCAACCAAGTCAATTCTTCCATAGCAGCAACAAGGCTTCTATACTCAGCTTCTGCTGAACTTTGAGATAGTGTTTGTTGCTTCTTCGATTTCTAGGAAATTAAAGAATCCCCAAATTAACTACAAAATCCGTAACTGATCTTCTGGTATTTGGGCAAGCAGCCCAATCAGAATCACACCAGCAAGTAATTTGTTGAGTATGTCTAGACTACAACAAGATACCTTGTCCTGGTGAATTCTTCAAATATCTAATAGTTCTCAATGCAATTTCCTAATGTGACTTTTTGGGAATTTGCATTAACTGGCTGAAGGTTTGTATTGAATAGCTAATGTCAGGCCTTGTTATGGTCACATATATAGAAGCTTCCCAATCAACTTTTGATATGAACTGACATCACACAACTACTTATCTCCAGTGTAGTGAGTTTCTTATTGCATTCTAGAGGTGTACCAACTGGTTTTAATCCACTCAGTCCCATTTCAGAGATAAGTTCCAAGACATACTTCCTTTGATTCAACAAAACACCCTTTGTAGATCTCAAAACCTCAATTACAAGAAAGTATTTTTGCTCCCCCAAGTATTTCATTTTGAACTTATGATTGAGAACATGTTTGGTCTTTTGAATCAGTGTGGTGCTGCTGCCAATAATTAACAAGTCATCAACATACACTAATACAATTAAAATGTTGTTCTGCTTCTTTAAGGTAAACAATGACTAGTCATGGTTACTTTGTGAGAACCCTACATCCACTAAGGCATCAATCAACTTGATATTCCACTGTCTTGAAGCTTTTTTCAAGCCATATAGTGACTTTAGTAGCCTGCACACCTTTTTCACCCCTGTCTTCTGAAACCGTCTGGCATTTTCATATACATATCTTCATCAAGATCACTTTGTAGGAAGGCATTGTAAACATTCATCTGTAGACGATTCCATCCCTTAGAGGCATCAAGAGCTATGACTGATCTCACTGTTACCATTTTGACTATAGGTGAAAAAGTGTCATGGTAGTCCAAACCTTCCATTTGACCGTAGCCCATGGCCACAAGCCTTGCCTTAAATTTTTCAACTTCACCACTTGCTTTATATTTGATTTTGTAGATCCACTTAGATCCAACTTTGTTCTTACCTCCTCGTAATGATACTACCTCCCAAGTTTTATTTTCCTCTAGGGCATGTACTTCTTTTTTCATTGCATCTATCCATCTTGAGTCCTTGGAAACTTCCTTGAATCTCTGAGGTTCTACTAGTTGTGAACACTTTCTCAAATAGCCATACTTAGGAAATGTCTTTTCATAGGAGAAGTAGTTGGAAATATGATCCAACCTAGTGCTCTCTTTTTCTGGAAAACATAGTCCTTCATCCATATATGTTCCTTAATTTGTCTGTGTGACTTCCTGATGTATGGTGCTTCTTTTTGTTGTACCAATGTGTCTCTTGGTATACCATTTAACCCTGCATGCTCAACATATTGTGTATCATTGTCACGGCCTGAGCCTACACCCTGAACATGGCCAGCAATTGAGGACTATTTCTGATCTACAAGTGAACCCTTGGGCATGTTGACTACTTAGCGAAAGAATCACTCAAGCAATAATAGGCTTAAAACGGAAATCGATCTCAAAGTAAAACTCAATAAGAATGTCTGAAAGTACTCATTGCAATAATAATGATAATTTGCAAAACATATTTAAAGGAAGGAAAGTAGTGTGAGACTCATTGACTCTATCTATCTATGAAGCCTCTAATGTTTAAGATAGGTATTGGGACAAAACCCACGACGCCTCAAAACAACTAGACTGAAAGTGAATGTTAAGTCCCCCGGAATGCAAGGAGGCTCACCAAAATAGTCTGGAGTGTAGAGTGATCTCAACGGAGCGCCTGTTGATGATCCTAAACACCAGTGTCTTAATCACAAAAATATGCATGTTGAATGATGTCAGTACATTGAATGTACGAGTATGTAATATAGCTGAAGTGAAACAACTGAAAGAAAGGACAACAACAGATAAAATATACACAAGCTGAATGTAAAGAGATAAAAGAGTTAAATCAGTTAAAGCTTCACATAATACTTGTTATATGAAAATACACTTTAACTCTATTGGGAGATTCTCTAACCGACAAACATCACTATGAGCTAAGTCATGATACAACGTCTCGCCCACGCTGCAAGAACTCTCATATACCGTGTCAAGGTATAGAACCTCTCAACTAAGTGGATCCACTAAACAATAATGATTCATCTAAGAAGTATGATCTTCTACCCATGTAGGCAAGACATGGTTTATGAGGATTTTGAGTTGTTTGAACTCATCCCCATATCGATGCTCAATACTACTCTCAATAAAATATACTCTTGCTCAAATGGATAAAACATAATCTTCTCTGTTTTGAGATAATTTGCTCAAACTATCCTCTTAAAAGAGGTAACTGCTCTGAAATATATCTGAACTCATTGCTCATTTAGAAATCAAGGTTTCTCTTTTTTCAATGTAAAAATACATTCTCTGGGTTGAGATAATTACTCAAAAGGGCCTCTTGAAGAGATAATTGCTCTGTACTCAATCTTTCTGAAAACTCTTTTACATTTCTCAAAATAATACTCTCTTTCTTAATGTAAAAATGACACATTTGGAAATTACTTAGTTCTCTTGCACTCTTGCTCAAATCTTGGTTAAGACTCTTTCTCAAACTCCTCTTTACTTCCTCAAAAACTCAGTTTAAAGTATTATGTTTTGTTTAGAAGATTCTCAATAAGAACTCAATGAATACTCATGAATAGGGTTCATGCTAGAAATAGACATGAAGAATCAAGTCAATAATCACAATACACAATACACAACAATTCAATAATTATAAATAGGAATTCAATAACCAGCAACTCAAGAACTCAGAAGTCAATATCAACTCATCTCAATAATACTCAAATCTATGGATACTAACCTAGATTACTCTTTTAATTATTTGAAAGTAGATGTAGGGCGTGAGGATGAACTAGTTCAACACTATGATAGCATAAAATAATTGGAAGAATAAAGTTCTTAGCGAAATCGATGAAGCTCGAAGAACGCTCAAAACCATAGCTTTTCTCCTCTTAGAACCTTGCTCTAATGACTTGAAGTGTTAATGATTGTAAGATAACTGATTAGCACTTTCTAAGCCCTTAACTAGGTGAAAACGTCGTGGTTTAGCCATAGAATAGGGATTACAATGACATAGCTTAAGTACTAAACATATAGGGAAAAGACCAAAATGACCCCAAATTAAAAACTGACGGAGTGCCTTAAAAGGAAGGCTTCATGGACCGTTTAGGGCTCCACGGTCTGTGAAACACTTTACCGTCCGTATTTCCATCCATGAAACTTTGACTATCTGACAGGGCCTTACTAAAACAGGCATAACGTTTTACTCCAAACTAAAAATGTGGCAAACCTGGTGGCGTTGGAAAGAGGACTTGTAGACCTTTAATTTGATATTTCATGGCCCCTCTTATTATTTAAGTGCTGAGAGATATGGTCATTGAAGTTGACCGTAACTTAAAAGCTGATGGGAGACCCTAGATGGACCCCTAAACGGACTGTTCAAAGCTTTACTGGCCGTTTAGGGTTCCGTCCAGGTGATAAAAAATCCAGGCAGCCCTTGACGGTTGAGTAACTTACCCTAAACGGACTGTCCAACCCTATACGGCCTATATTGGGAGCCGTCCAGGTGGCCCTTTATAGGGCTGCCTTTAACGGCCAACCCACTGCCTCTAAACGACAAGTGGTCCCTTTCACGAGCTGTTTAGGCTTTAGTGAAGGGTCCATGGTCTGTTTTAGGGCCTTGGACCTACCCGTTAATCCTCATTTACCTCTCCCAAGTCTGAGGTGTTACAATATCTCTCCCTTGGGAACATTCTTCCTCAAATGGAACTCAACTAGCATGAAAAGAGTAGGAGAGAAACTATCATCGAAACATGAGCATAAACAAACTAGATACACTCAACATATCACAATGAAAAAGTACCTTACAAAGAGTTAGTACCTTGGACCGGAGCTGAGTCGGAAAAAAAGATATTAGGGTATCTCTTCTTCAATCCTCCTCAGCTTCCCAAGTAGCTTCCTCAACAAATTGGTTCCTCTACAAGACTTTGACTAATGCAACCTCTTTGGATCTCAACTTGTAAACTTGACGATCAAGGATCTAAATTGGAATCTCCTCATAGTACAGACTGTCCTTTACTCCAATACTCTCAATAGTCATAATAAGTGCAGGATAACCCAACCACTTCTTTAGCATAGAAATATGAAACACTGGATTGACTGCTTCTAACTCTGGTGGTAGCTCCAACTCATAAGCTATATTACCAACACTCTTGGATATCCGGTAAGGACCAATGTATCGGGGACTGAGCTTCCCTTTCTTACCAAACCTCATAACACCCTTCATGGGTGAAAATTTGAGATATACCAAATCATCAACATCAAACTCCAAATCTCTTCTTCTAACATTAGTACATGATTTCTGACGACTCTACGCTGTTTTCAACTTCTCCTGAATTATCTTCACCTCTCCATGGATTGATGAACTAAATTTATTCCTATCAACTCAGCTTTCCCAACCTCAAACCAGTCAATAAGATATCTACATCTTTTCTCATATAGAGCCTCATACGGAGCCATCTGAATGCTGGAGTGGTAAATATTATTGTATGCAAACTCAATAAGAGGCAAGTGGTCATCCCAATTACCCTTGAAATCCAAAACACAAGATCTTAACATATCCTCCAAGGTCTGAATTGTGCTCTCCGCCTGATCATCTATTTGAGGGGAAAAAGTGATTATAAGGTTCACCTTCGAACCGAAACGTTTCCGGAATGATTTCCAAAACGGCATGGTGAACTGAGCACCTCTATTTGAAATAATGGACAAGTGTACTCCATGAAGTCAAACTATCTCTCGAATGTACAGATTTGCATACTTTCTACTGTATTGGTAGTCTTTATTGGCAAGAAATGAGCTGACTTGGTCATCCGATCTACAATCACCCTAGTCGAATTATGTTGTCTGTGAGATCACGGTAAGCTAGTAATGAAGTCCATATTAATCATCTCCCACTTTTATTCCAGAATTGGTATATTTTGAGCTACACCACATGGACTTTGATGCTCAGCCTTGACTTGCTGGCAATTTGGGAACTTAGCAAAAAACTAAGCAATGCACCTCTTTATGCCACTCCACCAATAGACTTCCCTCAAGTCATGGTACATCTTGGTGGCACTTGAATGAATAGAATATCGAGAACTATGGGCTTCTTCCATGATTCTCTCTGGGAGTTCATACACATTTGGAATGCACTGCTTGCCTTGATACCTCAACACACCATCTCTCCCTTGTGAAAAGACCACCACTTTGTTCTTATGCACATTTGCCTTCAGCTCAAGTAAAGTAGGATCCTTGTCCTGTTTCTCCTTCACTTTTGACAGTAACGATGATTTAGCCCCATTCATCATGACCACTCCACCTTTACTTGAATCTATCAAACAGACTCCCAAACGTGCAAGTCTATGAACTTCCTTAGCCAATTCTTTCTTGCCTTCCTCGACATGAGTAGTACTACCCATGGACAACTTTCTAAAGGCATCAAAAACATCATTAGACTTACCTCGATGGTAGAGAATACTCATATCATAATCCTGGAGTAGTTCTAGAAATATCCTTGTTCGAAGATTAAGCTCCTTCTGACTAAAAATATACTGGAGACTCTTGTGGTCGGTGAGCACATCCATGAATGCCATAGAGATAGTGACGCCATATCTTGAGAGTAAAAACTAGTTCTGCCAACTCGAGATCATGAGTTGGATAGTTCTTATCATGAATCTTAAGCTTCCTGGAGGCATAGGTAATAACCTTACCATTCTGCATCGATACACAACCAACTTCAACTCTGGACGTATCGCAATAAACAACAAATCCCTCTGGTAGGATCAAAACTACAGCAATGGTTAACCAAGTTTTCAATTTCTAAAATCTTTTCTCACAAGCTTCAGACCATTGAAACTTAGTTATTTTCTGAGTCAACATAGTTAACAGAGATGAAATAGATGAAAACCCCTCGAAGAACCTTTTTTAGTAACCAACCAATCCCAAGAAACTCCTTATATCAGTTGGGGATGTGGGTCTGGGCCAATTCTGCAGTGCTTCAATCCTCTAAGTGTCAACTCGAATTCCATTTCCAGACATTATATGGCCTAAGAATGCCACAGACTCAAGCCATAACTCACACTTAGAAAACTTGGCATACAACTCCCGATCCTTGAGAGTTTGGAGGAGTAATCTGAGATGACTAGCTTGGTCCCCCTCATTCCCTGTATATGTCAATATGTCATCAATAAATATGATAAATAACATGTCCAGATACTGCTTAAATACTCTATTCATACGATCTATGAATGCTGGAAGAGCATTAGTCAAACCAAAGGACATAATAAGGAGCTCATAATGACCAAAACGGGTCCTGAAAAATATCTTCAAGAAGTCACTTTCTCTCACTTTCAACTGATCATAGCCAAATCTGATGTCTATCTTAGAGAAACAAGTGGCACCCTGAAGTTGGTAAAAAAAATCATCAATTCTCGGAAGGAGATACTTATTTTTTATGGTGACCTTGTTTAATTGACGGTAACTAATACACATCCTAAGGGAACCATCTTTCTTTCTCACGAATAAGACCGGAGTACCCCAAGGTAAGGCACTTGGTCGGATGAAACCCTTATCCATGAGATCTCTCAAGTTCCCTTTTAACTCTTTCAACTCATCGAGACACATTCTATATGGAGGAATCGAAATGGGTTGAGTATTAGGAAGAATATATATTCCAAAGTCTATTTCTCTCTCAGGAAGGACTCTAGGAAGATTGTCTCAAAAGACATCTAAAAACTCACTCACAACTAGAACTGACTGAATATGCGGTGTCTCAACACTAGAGTCATTATCTCAGACTTAGTGATAGATGCACCCCTTAGAAACTAATTTTCTGTCCTTAAGGTATGAAATAAAATTACCCTTAGGCACTGCTGAACTACTCCTCCACTCTAAAACTAGCTCATTAGGAAACTGAAACTTGACTACTTGAGTTCTACAATCGACTGAGAGATAATAAGCATGAAGCCAGTCCATACCTATAATAACATCAAAGTCCACAATGTATAACTCAACTAACTCAACCATGGTGCCCTTGTGATAGACAGAGATGATACAATCACGATAGACTCTTTCTGCTAGAATAGACTCACTCACAGGTGTGGAATCATTGAAGGGCTCAAGAAGTTGTTCGGGGGAAGTTTCGAACATCATGGCTACATAAGAAGTCACAAAAGACAAACTCGCACCTGGATCAATTAAGGCATAAACATCAAAAGTAAAAACATTAAGCATACCAGTGACAACTTCTGGTGAGTTCTCCTGATCCTGTCAACTAGCTAGAGCATACAGATGGTTCGTACCTCCACTTGTTCCTGAAGTGGCTCTTATTTGAGCATTTCTATCTGCTGGACCTGCTGAAGAAGATTGAGCTCTATTGCCCCCATTACCCTCCATATTCTTAGGTCATTCTCTCATAAAATGACCTGTCTAACCACACATGAAACAAACATTGAAGCCATCACAAAATTCTCTAGGATGGTTCCTGCCACACCTAGTACAAGCGATGGTCCTTCTAGCCCCCTGTGCCACACTACCCAGAGACTGAGTACCTTGAGCTTAAAAATTCTAAGAACTCTGATTCTTGTGATCATTCCTGTTTCATGGTGCAGGTGTACTAGCTGAAGATGGAGCAGGTCCGGATGACCTCTGCTGAAAAGATGACTGATTCCCATTTTCGGTCTTCTGCTGACCAGTTTCATTACTTGATGTCTTGGCCCTCTTGTTGCGAAATTCCTCTTTGTCCTTCAACTTATCCTCCTCAACCTGAGGCACATCAATCATGAGTCTAGATATGTCCATTTCCCCTATCAACATAGCTGCCTTACCTTACCTATTGGACAGGCAGGATAGGCCAGACATGAACAAACTCATCATGCTCCTCATATCAACCACCATCTCTGGTGTATAGCAGGATAAGTGAGTAAACTTGACGTCGTACTCTGCACACTCATGGCTTCCTGTTTTATATTAAGGAACTCTCTCACTTTAGCTTCCCTTAGCTCTTGGGGTATGAAGCACCCCAAAAAATCATCCTAAAACACAGCCTAACTCAAAAGTGATGCCCCCTCTTCCCTGTTCTTCTTCCACTTATCATACTATATCTGTAACACCCCGAAACATGGAAAGGAAAATTTTTAGGAAAATGTTGTTGAATACTAGTTCTATGCGACCAACCTACGGACCGTAGAAGGTTCTACAGGGCATAGGAAGAGAATTGTAGGAACCAACTTTGAGTCAAGAAATTTGAGTTTCTGAAATTAAGTTCATGAGTGTGCAGGACGGGTTGTACAATGTTCTACGGGCTGAAAAAAGTGCCCGTAGAGTTGTTTCAGACTTGGTCTAATTTTGGAGTTGAAAGTTGAGGTCTACAATTGGGTCCTACTGACCGTAGGATGAATGACGTGCCATAAATGGGTTCCATAGTAGTGATCTAGACTTAGTGAACTTTTGGAGTTTGGAGTTGATTTCTATAGGATATTTCTACAGATCATAGAATGGTCTACGGGCCGTAGGAATGACCGTAGGAATTGTTCATATTTTAAGGCCCTAGTAAGTGGTTCTACGGTTTACCAGTTCGGGCCTAGGTTAGAACCGTAGACCATTTCGGCAGTTTTTAATGAATGGTATTCCAGAATTTTTCCATTCCTTCTAAGCCTAAACTCGGACCCTTTTAAGCCTAGTTAAGTTTTATTTAGTGTTAAAGACCGATTTACGTTCATTAACACTTAGTAGAATAAGAGCAAGGTTACAGGAGGAGAAAGAACTAGGGTTTTGAGTATTCTTCAAGTTTCAATCAATTTCGCCAAGAACTTTGTTCTTCCACGTATGTATGGATATCATAGTGTGAGACTAGTTCATCTTCACACCCTACATCTACTTTCATATAAGTAAAAGAGTAATCTAGGGTTATATCCTTTGATTTGTGTATTCTTGAGATGAGTTGATGTTGAGTTTTGAGTTCTTGAGTTCCTGATTATTGGATTTCTATTCCTAATTATTGAATTGTTGTATATTGTGCATTGAGATTTATTGATTTGATTGTTCATGTCAATTTTTTATCATGAACCCTATACCTGAGTATTTATTGAGTGCTTATTGGGAATCTTTGAAACAAACATAAATGTTTTAAACTGAGTTCTGAGAAAGTAAAGAGGAATCTTGAGAAAGAGTTGGAAGATGATTTGAGAAGGAGTATAAGGGAACTAAGTAGTCCCAAATGTATCATTTGTTTACATTGAGAAGAGAGAAACTTTAATTTCTAAAAGGAGTTTACGAGTTTGGAGATATTTCAGAGTAGTTACCTTTTTAAGAGGTTATTTTGAGTAAATACTCCAAAAAAAAAGAAAGAGTATGTTTTATACATTTGAGCATGAGTATATTATTGGGAGTAGCATAGAGCACCGATTTGGGGATGAGTTCAGGCAACTCAAAATCCTCATCCTTTTCTGCAAACATGGGTAAAGGATCATACTTTTTATATCAATCCTATTGCTTCATGGATACACTTAGTTGAGAGGTTCTACACCCCAAGATGGTATAGGAAAATTCTGGCAGCGTAGGCGAGACGATGTATCAACACGTAGCTCATAGTGATGGTTATTGGTTAGAGAATCTTCAAAATAGAGTTAAAGTGTATTTTTACTATATCACTTATTACCTTGAGTTCATAGAGGAGTAAGTATCTTGTAAAGTTAAATGATTTCATTCCTTTATTCTTTACATTCAGTTAAGTATTGTTTTATCTAATGCAGTCTCTTTTTATTTTAGTTATTTCACTTTGGCTATATTACATGCTCACACATTCCATGTACTGACGCCATTCGACCTACATCTTTTTATGATGCAGATACATGTGTTCAGGATCATCAACATGCGCTTCATTGAAATCTCTTTGCACTCTAGTTATTTGGTGAGCCTCCTTGTATTCTAGATGACTTCACATTTACTTTATAGTTATTAGTTCTGAGATATCGTGGGTCTTATCCCGACATCCTTCATTAATAGTAGAGGCTTCATAGATATATATATTCGACGAGTCTCTCAGTATTTTCATATATTCGAGTTGAGTTTTATTTTGAAGTGAAATTCTATTTTAAGTCAATTATTGCTTGAGTAAGTCTTCCGCTAAAGAGTCAGCTACGCCAAGTGTTTGCTTGGGGACCAACAATGGTTCTCAAGTGCTGGCCACGTCTAGGGTGTAGGCTCAGGGAGTGACAAACTTGGTATCAGAGCACATAATTCAAGATTCCTAGGGTGCCTATAAAGCCGTGTCTTGTATAGTCCTTCTTATCATGGTGAAGTGCGTCACATCTATAATTGGGAGGCTACAACATTTAGGAACAATTCACTTTCTTCTTACTCTTGTTCGTACGATAGAATTCAAATCTATAAAAGTTTCTTCTAACTTATGCTTATGTGTATCGTTTTAGATTATGCCTTCACATAGAGCTGTTCGAGGACGTCCTGCTAGGAGGAATACTAATCCTCAAGGTCAAGAAGCTCCCAATGCACCAGAAGTGCAACCCGCTTAGGGAGATGTCACCAATATTGAGTTCAGGAATGCTATTTAAATGTTGACCTAGGTTGTGGAAAATCAGGCTGGTCAACAAGGAGCGGGTCATCAGGATATGACTAATACATCCAAAATTCGTGAGTTTTTAGGATGAATCCATGAAAGTTCACATGGTCGAATATCACTAAGGATCCAGAGAAATTTTTGGAAGAGCTTTAGAAAGTGTTTGAGCGTGTGGAGTTATCCTCATATCAGCTTAAAATTGTTACTAGGATATGATATGATTAGTTGAAGAAGAACAAGGTAGAGGGGGCACCACTTTTGAGCTGGGGTGTGTTTGAGAATAGTTCCTTGAGGTGCTTCTTTCCCTGAGAGTTAAGGGAAGCTAAGGTGAGAGAGTTTCTTAAAATAGGAATATATGAGTGTGCATGAGTACAACCTCAACTTTACTCAGCTATCCTGCTATGCTCCAAAGATGGTGGCGGATATGAGGAGCAGGATGAGTTTGTTCGTGTCTGGGCTATCTCGCTTATCGAGTGAGGAAGGTAAGGTGAATATGTTTATAGGAGAGTAATACATAGCCAGGCTCATAATTCATGTAAAGCAGTTTGAGAAAGATAAGTTAAAGGATAGAGAAGAGTTCTGCAACATGAGGGCCAAGACAACAAGTAATGAAACTGGCCAGCTGAAGACCAGAAATGGGAATCGGTCATTATTTCAGCAAAGACCATCTGGACCTGCTCCGTCATCAACTAGTGCACCTACACCAAGGAAAACGAATAACCCCCGAAATAAGAAGTTCAGAGTTCAACCTACTTAATCTCTGGGTAGTGTGGCACAAGGGGCTACTTGGACCCCCACATGTGCTAATTTTGGTAGGAACCACCCAGGAGCGTGTCGTGATGGCTCAAATGGTATCTTCAAGTGTGGTCAGATAGGTCATTTTATGAGAGAGTGCCCTAAGAACAGGCTGAATAATGGGGGCAATAGATTATAATCTTCTTCCACGACTTCAGTAGACAGAGCTACTCTGAGAGGAGATACTTCAGAGACAGGCGGATGATCAAACCTTTTGTATGCTATGGCTAGTTGCCAGAATCAGGAGAACTCGCTAGATGTTTTCACGGGTATGCTTAAAGTTCTTTCTATTGATGTTTATGCCTTAGTTGATCGAGCTGCTAGTTTTTCTTTTGTGACTCTTTATGAATCCATGAGGTTTGGCATTTCCCTCGAACAACTTCTTGAACCCTTCAAAGTTTCTACACTTGTTGGTAAGTCTACTCTAGTAGAAAAAAGTCTATCGTGATCGTACCATCTCTGTCTATCACAAAGACACCATGACTGACTTGGTTGAGTTAGACATGGTGTCCTTTAATGTCATTCTAGGTATGGACTAGCTTCATGCTTGTTATGCCTCAGTCGATTGTAGAACTCGAGTAGTCAAGTTTCAGTTTCCTAATGAGCCAGTTTTAGAGTAGAGGAATAGTTTAGTAGTGCCTTAGGGTCGTTTTATTTCATACCTTCATGATAGAAAGTTAGTTTCTAAGGGGTGCATCTATCACTTAGTCTAAGTGAATGACTCTAGTGTTATGATACTGCCTATTCAGTCAATTTCAGTTGTGCGTGAGTTTCCAAAGGTCCTTCCAGACAATCTTCCCAGAGTCCCTCCTGAGAGAGAAATTGACTTCAGAATAGATGTTCTTCCTGATACTCAACCCATTTCTATTCCTCTATATAGAATTGCTCTAGTTGAGTTAAGAGTAAAAAGAGCAGTTGAGAGATCTTCTTTATAAGGGTTTCATCTGACAAAGTGTCTCATCTTGGGGCTCTCCATTCTTGATCATGAGAAACAAATATGGTTCCCTTAGAACGTGTATCGATTACCACAAGTTGAACATGGTCACCATAAAGAATAAGTATCCCCTTCAGAGAATTGATGACCTTTTCAACCAATTTTAGGGTGCCACTTGATTATCTAAGATAGACCTTAGATCTGACTATCATTAGTCTAAAGTGAGAGAAAGTGACATCCTAAAGACAACTTGTAGGACTTGTTATGGTCATTATGAGTTCCTTGTTATATCATTTGGTTTGACTAACACTCTTGCAACATTCATGGATCTCATGAATAGAGTATTTAAGTAGTATCTGGATATGTTTTTTGTATTCATCGACAACATCCTGATTAATTCAAGGAACGAGGAGGACCATGCTAGTCATCTCAGAATAGTCCTCCAAACTATCAAAGATCAATAGTTATATGCCAAGTTTTCTAAGTTTGAGTTCTAGCTTGAATCTGTGGCATTTTTAGGCCACATCGTGTCTGGCAAAGGAATTCGAGTTAACACTCAGAAGATTGAGGTAGTGCAAAATTGGCCGAGACCCACATCCCCAACTAATATAAGGAGTTTCTTGGATTTAGTTAGTTACTTCAGAAGATTTATTAAGGGATTTTCATCTATTTCATTCACATTGACTAAGTTGACTTAGAAGATGATTAAGTTTCAATTGTCTGAAGCTTGTGAGTAAAGATTTTAGGAATTGAAATCTTGGTTGACTACTGCACCAATGTTGACCTTACTGGAGGGTATAAAGCATTTTGTTGTTTATTGTGATGCATCTAGAGTTAGGCTTGGTTATGTATTGATGCACAGTGGTAAGGTTATAGACTATACCTCTAGGCAACTTAAGATTCACGAGAAGAACTACCCGACTCATGATCTTGAGTTGACGGCAGTAGTTTTTGCTGTTACGATATGACGTCACTATCTCTATAGAATTCATATGGATGTGTTCACCGACCCCAACAGTCTCCAGTATATTTTAAGTCAGAAGGAGCTTAATCTCAGGCAAATGAGGTGGTTAGAGTTGCTCAAAGATTATGACATGAGTATCCTCTACCACCAGGTAAGGCTAATGTTGTTGTTGATGCTTTGAGCAGGTTGTCGAGGAAGGTAAGAAATAATTGGCTAAGAAAGTTCACAGACATGCACGTTTGGGAGTCCGTTTGTTATTTTCCAGTAACGGTGCAATTGTTGTGATGAATGCGGCTGAATCATCATTAGTGTGACAAGTGAAGGATAAATAAGAAGAAGACTCCATATTACTGGAACTAAAGGCAATTGTTCATGAGGAGAAGGTGATGGCTTTTGAACAAGAGGGAGATGATGTGTTGAGATATCAAGGTAGATTGTGTGTCCAAAGGTGGATGGGCTCCAAGAGAGGATCATGACAAAAACTCATAGTTCAGATATTCGATCCATTCGGGTTCCACAAAAATGTACCATGACTTGAGAGAAGTCTTCTGGTAGAATAGTCTGAAGAGGTGTATTGCAGATTTTTTGCTAAGTGCCCAAATTGCCAACAAGTTAAGTCAGAACACCAAAGGCCATGTGGTGTCTCTAAGAACATAGCTCTTCTGGAATAGAAGTGGGAGATGATTAATATAGACTTCATTACTGGATTTCCATGATCTC
The DNA here is from genome assembly GCA_029582245.1 of Solanum etuberosum. NCBI lineage: Eukaryota > Viridiplantae > Streptophyta > Magnoliopsida > Solanales > Solanaceae > Solanum > Solanum etuberosum. The sequence continues at coordinate 28,105 of JAJONR010000998.1, read as the reverse complement.
ACATGCAGCATGATGCGATTTGAGTGATTGTAGATCAGATGACTAAATCTGCCCATTTCTTGTCAATAAAAACTACCAATTTAGTAGAAGATTATGTGAGTTTATATATCCATGAGATATTCCGACATCATGGAGTCTCATTGTCCATCATTTTAGATAGGGGTGCACAATTCACCGCTCAGTTTTGGATGTTATTTCAGAAAGGTTTGGGTTTAAAGGTAAACCATAGTATTGCTTTTCATCCTCAAACAGATGGTCAAGCAGAGCACACTATTCAGACCTTAGAGGATATGTAAAGAGCATGTGTGTTGGATTTAAAAGGGAATTGGGATGACCACTTGCCTTTTATAGAGTTTGCATACAATAACATCTGTCACTCAAGTATTCAGATTGCGCCTAATAAGGCTATCTATGGGTGAAGGAGTAGATCTCCTATTGGCTAGTTTGAAGTTGGTGAAACTGAGTTGATAGGACCCAACTTAGTTCATCAATCCATGGAGAAGGTGAAAATAATCCAAGAGAGATTGAAAACAATGCAGAGCAATCAGAAATTCTATGCAGATTTTAGATGAAGAGATTTGGAGTTTGATGTTGATGATTGGGTATATCTGAAGGTTTCACCTATGAAGACTGTTATGAGATTTAGTAGGAAAGAAAAACTAAGTCCCCGATACATTGGTCCTTACATGATATCCAAGAGAGTTGGTAATGTAGCTTATGAGTTGGAGCTACCGTCATAGTTACCAGCAGTCCACCGAGTATTTCACATCTCTATGCTAAAGAAGTGTTTGTGTTATCCTTCACTTATTAGGCCTACTGAGAACATTGGTATCAAGGACAACCTATCTTATGAGGTGATTCCCATTCAAATTCTTGATCGTCTGGTTCACAAGTTGAGAACCAAAGAGGTTGCATCAGTCAAGGTCTTATGGAGCAATCAGTTTATTGAGGAGGCAACTTAGGAGGCTTAGGAGGATATGAAGACTAGATACCCTCATATTGTTTCCTCCAACTCAGTCCCTTCCCAAGGTACTATCTTTTTGTAAAGTACTCTTTAAGTTTGATATGTTGAGTTATGTTGTTTGTTTATGCTTTGTGTTGGGGTTGTTAGACATTTCCCCACCCCTTTCATGCTTAGTATGACAGATGTTCCCAAGGGGGAGATAATGTAACACCCTAAAACTTGGATAGGAAAAATTTCAGGAAAATGTTGCTGAGAACTGGTTCTACGGGACTGACCTACAGATCGTAGAAGGTTCAACGAGTCGTAGGATGGAAACCGTAGGAACCAAGTTGAGTCAAGGAAACTTGAGTTTCTGAAGTTAAGTTCATGAGTGTGCAGGATGGGTCATCCAATGTTCAACATGCCGTAGAAAGTGCCCGTAGAGTTTTTTCAGACTTTGTCATAGTTTGGAGTTTAAAGTTGAGGTCTATGATTGGGTCCTACAGATCGTAGGATGAATGACGGGCCATTGATGGGTTCCGTAGAAGTGATCCTGACTTAGTGAAATTTTAGAATTTGGAGTTGGTTTCTACGAGAGGTCCTTCAGACCGTAGAAAGGCTACGAGCCATAGTAATGATCATAGGAATTTTTTAGATTTTAAAGCCTCACTGAGTGGTTCTACAGTTGACCAGTACGGGCCATAGGTCGGAACAGTAGAACACTTCGGAAGTTTTTAATGAAAGGTATTCCAGACTATCCCATCCCTTCTAAGCCTAAACTCCAACCCTTTTATGCCTAGTTAAGGGTTAATTCAGTGTTAAATACCTTTTTATGTTCATTAACACTTAGAGGAATTAGAGCAAGGTTCCAGGATGAGAAATAGCTAGGGTTTTGAGTATTCTTTAACTTTCCATTGATTTCGCCAATAACTTTGTTCTTCCAGGTATGTAAGACTATCATAGTGTAAGACTAGTTTGTCCTCACACCCTAAATCTACTTTCAAATCATTAAAAGAGTAATATAGGGTTCTATATTTTGATTTGAGTATTATTGAGATGAGTTGATGCTGAGTTTTGGGTTCTTCAGTTCCTGATTATTGAATTTCTATTCCTAATTATTGAATTGTTGTATATTGTGCATTGAAATTTATTGAGTTGATTTTTTATGTCTATTTTTAGCATGAACCCTATCCCTGAGTATCCATTGAGTTCTTATTGAGAATCTTTTAAAGAAACATAATTGTTTTAAACTAAGTTCTGAGAAAGTATAGAGGAATCTTGAGAAAGAGTTTGAAAGATGATTCGAGTAAGAAGTGAAATGTTCCTTAATTTTGTAGTATCCTAATTATAGATGTGACGTACTTCACACTTATAAGAAGAACTCTACTAGATACGGCTTCATAGACACCCAAGGACTCTTGAACTCTGTGCTTTGATATCAAGTTTGTCACGCCTCAAGCCTACACACTAGACGTGACCGTCACTTGAGAACCATTTCTGATCCTCAAGTGAACCCTTGGCCTGACTGACTACTTAGAGGAAGATTCACTCAAGAAATAATAGGTTTAAAACATAATTTGATCTCAAAATAAAAATCAACTCGAATATCTGAAAGTACTCATTGCATATTATAATAGTTTGCAAAACATCTTTAAAGGAAACAAAGTACTGAGAGACTCCTCGATTCTATCTATCTATAAAGCCTCTAATGTTTAATACAGGTCTTGGGACACACGACGCCTTAAAACAACTATATAGAAAGTAAATGTGAAGTCCTCCGTAATGCAAGGAGGCTCACCAAAACTGTCTGGAGTGTAGAGTGATCTCAACAGAGCCCATGTTGATGATCCTACACCTGTGTCTGCATCACAAAAAGATGTAGGTCTAATGACTTCAGTACATTAAATGTATGAGTATGTAATATTGCCAACACGAAACAACTGAAAGAAAGGACAACAGTAGATAAAATATACTCAAGCTGAATGTAAAAAGATAAATGAGTTAAATCATTTAAAGCTTTACATTATACATACTCATCTCTGAACTCAACCTAATAAGTGTTATATAAAATACACTTTAACTCTATTGGGAGATTCTCTATCCAACAACGATCACTATGAGCTAAGTAATGATACAACGTCTCGCCCACGCTGCCAGAACTGTCCTATACCGTGTCGGGGTATAGAACCTCTTAACTAAGTGGATCCATTAAGCAATAAGGATTCATCCAAAAAGTATAATCATGTACCCATGTTGGTAATACATGGCTTATGAGTATTTTGAGTTGTCTAAACTCATCCCCATATCGGTGCTCAATGCTACTCCCAATATATATACTCTTGCTCAAATGTATAAAACATACTCTTTCTCTTGTTTGAGATAATTTCTCAAACTATCCTCTTAAAAGAGGTAACTACTCTGAAATATCTCTAAACTTATTGCTCATTTAGAAAACAAGGTTTCTCTTTGCTCAATGTAAAAATACTTTCTCTAGGTTGAGATAATTACTCAAAAGGGCCTCTTTAAGAGGTAACTGCTCTGTACTCAATCTTTTTGAAAGCTCTTTTACTTTCTCAAAATAATACTCTCTTTCTTCATGTAAAAATGAAACATTTGAGAAATACTTAGTTCCCTTATACTCTTGCTCAAATCTTAGTGGAAACTCTTTCTCAAACTCCTTTATACTTCCTCAAAATTTCAATTCAAACAATTATGTTTTATTTAAAAGATTCTCAGTAAGAACTCAATTAATACTCAAGAATAGGGTTCATGCTGAAAATTAGACATGAACAATCAACTCAATAACCAAATACACAATATATGATAATTCACTAATTAGAAATATGAATTCAATAATTAGCAACTCAAGAACCCAGAACTTAATATCAACTCATCTCAAGAATACTCAAATCTAAGGATAGAACCCTAGATTACTCTTTTAGTAATTTGAAAGTACGTGTAGGGCGTGAGGACTAACTATTCCAATACTATGATAGCCTTATATACCTGGGAGAACAAAGTTCTTGGCGAAATTGGCGAAGCTCGAAGAACACCTGAAACCCTAGCTTTTCTCCTCCTTGAACCTTGCTCTAATGACTTGAAGTGTTAATGAATGTAAAAGAACTGATTAACCCTTTCTAAGCCTTTAAATAGGTGAAAACATTGTGGTTTAGGCTTAGAATAGGAATTAACACGACTTAGCCTAAGTAACAAACACATAGGGGAAAGACCAAAACGAACCCAACTTAAAAACTGATGGAGTACCTTAAAAGGAAGGCTTCACGAACCGTTTAGGGCTCCACGGTCTGTGAAAAATTTCACCGTCTGTATAGCCATCTGTGAATCTTTGACTGTCTGACAGGGCCTTACAAAAATGGGCTTAACTTTGTGTCTTTGGAAATAGGACTTGTAGACCTTTAATTTTATTAGTCAGGGCCCCCTAATTCATTATGTGCTGAGAGATATAGTCATTTAAAGTTGAACCTAACTTAAAAGTTGTTGGGTGACCCTAGATGGATCCGTAAACGGACCGTTCAAAGCTTTAGTGGCCGTTTAGGGTTCCGTCTAGGTGATCAAAAATCCAGGCAACCCTTGAAGGTTGGGTAACTTGCCCTAAACGGACCGTCCAATAATATACGGCATGTATAGGGAGCCTTCTGGGTGGCCCATTTTAGGGCTACCTTTATCAGCCAACCCACTGCCACTAAACGACCAGTGGTCCCTTTCATGAGCCGTTTAGGCTTCAGTGAAAGGTCCATGGTCTGTTTTAAGGCTGTGGACCTACCCATTAACCCACTTTTACCTCTCCCAAGTATGACGTGTTATAAGGTTTGGCATACATTTGTTGATTGTCATGCTCCAAGAAAGGAGAAGAAGAAGAGCCAGCCAATATAGCAGAAACAAAAGAAGAAGTTGAAATCTTATGTGTCATGCTCTCATAATGCAACTTGGTTGGAAATTCAAGGGAGAGATGGATAGAATCTAATGCTACTCAACATGGGTATGCCATTAAGGAACTATTTACTTCTTATATTGCATCTGGATCTGATGAGACCATTTTATTGCAAATGCTGCTACTATACAGATTGAAGGAAAAAGAAAGATTGGCTTGAAGATGACTTCGAGAAAAATAGTGACTTTAAACAAGGTTCTTCATGTTCTTGAAATGCGGAAGAACTTGGTCTCTATAGCACTCCTTGTCAAGAATGAATTCAAATTTGTTTTTGTCTTTGATAAGGTTGTAGTTAACAAAAATATTATATATGTAAGAAAAGGTTACCTTACTGAGGGTCTTTTCAAACTCAATGTAATTATTGTTGATATGAATAAAAATTCAGCATCGTCTCCCTTGCTTGAGTCAAATCTCTTATGGCATTAACTTTTAAGACATGTTAATTATAAAACCTTCCAAAAACTGATCAACTTAAATGTTTTGCCTAATTTTTAGTGCAATAAATTAAAATATCAAGTTTGTGTTGAATTTAAGTATGGTACCATTCTTATAAATTTGTTGAAAGGAATTTCATTTCCTTAGAGATAATTCACACAAACATTTGTGATATGAAGTCAACACCATCTCGTGATGGAAAATGTATTTCATAAATTTTATTAACGATTGCAGTATATATTGTTATGTCTATTCGCTAAATGGCAATGATGAAGAAATATAAGTGTTTAGGTAATACAAAATGGAAGTTGAAAATCAGTTGGGTAAAAATATAAAAATGATAAGAAGTGATAGAGCTGGAAAATATGAATCTTCTTTTGCAGAAATATGTTTGGAAAATATCCATCAAACTACTGTCTGATAGTCACCTCAATCTAATTGAATTACCGAAAGGAAAAACCAAACTTTGAAGGAAATGAACAAATCAAATACTCAATAGAGTGCCCCACAACAAGAACATACTGTGGACTGTATTTTCATTAGATATGCTACAAACAGTAAAAAAAAATGTTGATTTTTGGCTCATAAGTCCAAATATTTGGATAATTAATGATAATACGATTATTGAATCAGATAAATTGAGTTCTTTAAAGATATCTATCCGTATTAAACTAGACTTGAGTTATATAGTGAAGGATCTAAATAACCTCGGGAAGAACCAAAGGAGAATGTACCTAATAAAGAGATTCCACAACATAGTAGACATAAAAGAAATCTACTTTCTTTGGATATAATTTTTAGCATTTTTTCTTGAAAATGAGCCTCAAACGTTCAATGAAGTTATGTCCTCTACAGACTCATACTTTTGGAAACATGCTATCAATAGTGAGATTAATTCAATCTTAAGCATTACCAGTGGAGTGGCATGAGGAGAAATATTGTGGACTATGTGTCCCATTACTTGTTTGCCACCAGGTGAAGGCTGAGCACTTGAGGATTGGTGTTGAGTTCCATAGATTTCCCATTACGGAGTGAAAGTGGAAATGCATCACAATAGACTTTGTTATGCGGTTGCTTTGGGTAATCGTGGATCGGTTCACCAAGTGAACATACTTCCTTCGTGTTTAGTCTTCTTTCAATGCCAAGATGCTAGCTCGTGTCTACATTTGGGAGGTAGTTTGTTTTCACGGGGGTGTGTGTGTCCATCATTTTAGATAAGGGTTCTCAGTTTCCTTCTAGCTTCTAAAGGACCTTTTAGGAGGAGTTGGATATCCGTGTTGATCTTAGCCCTACCTTAGGTCCGCATCTCTATAGAAAGTCAGAGTTTACTATTCTTGTCTTGGAGGATAAGTTGCAAACTTGTCCATTAGGCCTTGGAGGTTAGTAGGACTATTTCTTAGCCTTAATAGAGTTTTCATATAACAAAATCTATCACTCTAGTATTCAAATGCCTTCTTTTGAAGCCTGATACAATAGGCATTGCCACTTTTTAATTGGTTGGTTTGAGGCTTCAGAGCCTAGACCATATGGTACTGATTTACTTAAAGGGACTTTGGACAGAATTTGGGTGATCTGGGATAGGCTTAGGTCACCAGAGAGTAGGCTGACCGTAAACAATGATCTTTTAGATTCAGAGTTGGTGATTAGGTATTTTTTCGAGTGTCGCCCATAAAGGATGTGATGTGATTTGGGAGGCGGAGCAAGCTTACCCAAAGGTATATAGGGTAATTTGCGATTCTCCATATTATTGGTGATGTTGCGTATGAGATTTTCTTACCTCCTGTATTTTCCACTATTACCCCGGTTTTCTATGTTTCTATGCTTCGTCGGTATGTTGTTGATGAGTCCCAAGTACTCGGGTATGATTTAGTTAAGTTCGGTGACCGTTTGACCTTTGGGGAGGAGCCAGTTGCTATCTTGACCAGAGATGTGATACAGTTGTGTTTGAGAGCAATTCCTATTGTTAAGGTGTAGTGGATACATCTTCAAGTCGAGGAGGCTATTTAGAAGACTGAGCACGAGATGCAAGATCAATTTTCCCGCCTATTTAGGCCTTCATGTACTTCTTAACTCTTTACTTTTGAGGATTAAAGTCCTTTTTGTAGTCATTGTTGTAATGAGCCTCTAGATAATTTTTCTCTTTATCGTCTTATTTTCGGCATTTAGAACATTTCTATAGTGACCCCAAGTCATTTATGACTTAATAGGAGTGATAGTTCAGTCACTTGGTCGTTCATTTGTTTTTTTACGAGTTTTCATGTTTTGAAGCTTTTGAAACTTAAACTTTTGACTTCGGTCAAAACTCTAGGTAGAAGGACTCAAAAAACAATTCAAATGGTTATGTTAGCTCCAGAACATTGAGTTTTCTTTAGAAGAACCTTTGGTACGACTCCGAGGCTTATGGGCTCATTCTGAACTTCCTTATGGATTTTGCCGTAAAAAAAAACTTGGGCATGTGACCTACTTGTTATCGAGACGACCGCCATTGGAAATTTTGCCACCTCTATTAAGTCTGGATTTTTTAGTTTAGTGGTACTATCATTTGTTTGACTGCACGGGGTTCTGAACGAATCCTAAGCCCCCCATTGAGGGATTTTTCTAAGTCCAACTTGAGTTGGTGCAACCTTTGTTGGTCCACCATGCTTTGTTCTTTGTTTTCATAGGCTTGGAGCCGCGTTTGCAGAGACCAAGAGTTTTGGTCACTACGTTCATGGACTCAGCTACGCGTTTTCGAAGATATGGGGTGCGACCCTTTGCATTCACGAATGGGCTTCTTCAGTCACGAAGAAGGGTCACGTTTAACCTGACACTATTAACCAGCGCAATTGCGACCATGGTTCTGCGTTCTGGAAGTCATTTAATTTGTCTTACTTAAAAGACCAGTACCAAAAATCTAATCATTGTGCAAATTTATGAAGTTGATTTCTTATTTTTTAGAGCACCGATTGAGATAGTTTTCATTGCGTTGGGTCTTCTATAACTGGAGCAATGTGTTGGGACAATCAATAATGTATGGGAAACTCGTATTAGAGGTAAATTCTTGTCCCGAAAACCATTTTTCTCTCTTTAATGGTGATTTTGTGTTGGCTTAATTTCATGAACTATTTTAGCTTGTTTGCGAACTTGAATTGTGCATATTCTTAGGGCACAAGTTCATCAAGCTGAATGGGACCGATTGATGGAGTTTAGTTTAGGATTTCCAACACTAGTCCTACAATGCCATTTTGACTCATTTTTGAGCTTGTCTTCAATAATTGCAATTTGGGGTGTCAAAATATTCATATTAACATTGTGATTATGTAATTGATAGTGTGGTAGTGATCAGAGGCGGTTCAGAGGGGGAAAACTCTAATTTAGTAGATTTGGAGCACGCACGGTCAGTTTTTTGAGGTAGGCTACGACTTACAAGTGCTTTTATTGAGCTTTTGCTAGTAAATTGATGTTTATTAGCTAGATTTGGGCATGGTTTCTAGCTTATAACTTGTTACGTTGATATAACACATGCCTTAGCCTTATTTTATGGTAGTTTAAAAAAATTGAGCATGCCTACTTTGGTTGCATGGATTGTATCATGTCTTGTGGTATCATTAGTGTTGGTTGTATTTATTGGTAGCTTATTCTTAACCTTAGCCTAGCCGTATGCTAGTGATTTCCTTAGATCTGCATTTTGGAGCCGTTTTGCCTTAAAAATCTCCGACATCGCTTCAGATGGCTTAGCTCCCAGTAGGTTGATACTGTATACTTGGGTCTAATACTATGAATCTTTAACTAGGCAACAACTCAACTCTTGTAACTATTAATCTGTAACTTCCCATTCGTTTTGACCATGATGTATTCTTTAGCGATTTTGGGCCTTGTTGGTTATATTGGATCAGGTTTGGGATTTTGATCTGGAGTGGGTCCCTGGAGGCTCTAGAGATGGTTTTTCTCTATAGTATGGTTCCGCATGAAGAAGAGTGTGTGAATTGGAGATATTCATAGTAGTTGCAGTTCAAGGTCCGTTCACATGATTACTAGCAGCGGTTCGAGGTCCGTGTACATGCCTACTAGCCATGGTTCGAGGTCCCTGTGTATTTCTTCTAGCCACAGTTTAGGTCTGGGCACACTTCTATTAGTCGGTTTTGATCCCCTACAAGATGGTTCTGTTGGGATCTTTGGGATGCCTTCACCGCAGTTTGAGTTCGAGGAGGGTCGTTTTAGTTCTAGGGTACTTTTAGACTTAGCTAGTCTTATCCTTAGCACTTATGTGTACTCATTGGGTTTTGGGGGTCCGTTTGGGTTATTTACTTTTAAATTGTACACAAGTGTACCTTCTGAATTTATGGGGTACAAGTTAGGTTATAGCTAGCTTTTTTACTTTACCAGATCATCATTTTTAGACTTGTACGCCATATAGTTCGGCTTTGCGTTATCGCTTCGTTCTTTTGACATCTAGTTGTTGTTAGTCTCTTTCCTGGGTACCTATTGTTTTGTTACACATACTACACTCTGCATCTGTTTTCTTGATGCAGATCTGAGCGTCTGCCGACATCACTGATTCGAATCTTCTTGGAGCATATCTTCATCGATAGATGGTGAGCTGATGGTGTCATAGTTCGATTTATCTCCATCTGTATATAGTTTTTGACTAATTTTTTGTATTCGAGACAAGTTTGTACTTTTGGGACTTGTACTCTTATAGTAGCTTTGTACTTTCGTCCACCAGGTCGTGAGATTGGATCTTATATTCTGAATTTTGTTATATTGTTGTTGTTCTCTTTTCCATTATGTTTCCTTTTATATTGCTTTACATTTCTAGTTGGTTGTTGACTGTTCTAAATTTTATTTTAATATTTTTTGGATAGTGATCCTTTAATCTTTAACTTTTATCTAATACTAATAATTTATTTATTTAATGTCAAGGTGAGATATTTTATCCATGTGGAGTGTCATGTGATAGTTTTTTTTTAAATAAAAGAGAGAGTATAATACATACACCGTCAAGAGAGTGTAATAAGAGACATATGTATGTTTCTCAAGCTAATTGATACTTTAGGTATAAAACTCAAACTCTCAATGGTTTAGGTATGAAACTCAAAAAAGGAGATAGTTGATGATATTATTAACGAATATAAGACTAGAGTTGTGTTCAAAAGATAAACACAAAAAGAAGGCCTCGATTACTTTGACACATACTTGCCAATAACAAGGATAACATCTATTCGAGTGTTAATAACACTAACGGTTAAACATGGTCTTGAAATTTATCAAATGGATATTGAAATAGCCTTCTTAATTAGAGAATTGTAGGGAGAAATTTACGTGAAACAACTTGAGGGATTTGGGTTACTGGTAAAAAAGATTAAGTATGCAAACTTGTTAAGTCTCTTTATGGACTAAAACAAGCACTCAAATAATGGCATGCTAAATTTGACCAAGCAATGTTGACAAACACATTTAAGATCAACAAGTGTGACAAATGCGTTTACATTAAAAAACACTCCAAATCATAAATTCATTGTTTGTTTATATGTTGATAACATGTTGATAATGAGTAAAGATATTGCCGATATAAATGCTACTAAGTGCATGCTAGCTAGTAAATTTGATATGAAAGACTTAAGAGTTGCTAATTTGATCTTAGAAATCATAATTTATAAGGCTCTAAAAGCTCTAGCATTATCGTATTCTCATTATATTGAAAGAGTACTCGACAAGTTAAAGTATTTGAATTTCAATGTTGTCAAGAATTCAATTGAAATGAGCTTCACATTTCAAAAGAATTAAGGTGAAGGTAATTCATAAGTAGATTATGCAAGAGTGTTGGGAATTTTTATGTGTATCATGAGTTATAGCAATCAAATATAGCATGTGCTATTAGCGAATTGAGTCGATTCACAAGTAATCCTAATAAAACTCACTAGATGATAACGAAATGAGTTTTGGGATATATGAAATATATACAACACTATACTTTGCATTATATCAACTATTCCACTGTGATTCAGAGATACATTGATGCAAACTGGATCATAGGATCAAATAAAGTAAAATCCACAAGTGGATATGTATTTATCTTTGATGGAGGAACAATCTCTTGAAAATCATCCAAACAGACATATATTACTCTCTATATAATAAAATATGAATTTATCGCTTTAGGTAAGGACGATGAAGAAGGTTAATGACTCCAAAATTATATAAAAGACATTTTATTTTGACCCAAACCTCTAGGACCTATATGCATACATTATGATAGTCAAACAACAAGAGATAGAGTAGGGAGCTTTATGTACAATAGAAATTCTCGTCATATACGACGAAGGTATAATACCATGGGATAACCACTCTCTAGTGGAATTATCACTATTGACTATGTAAACTCTAGACTTTTAACTACAAATTTTCTGAACTTCTTCTTCTACTACACAAATAAATTAAGTGTACTTTGCTTTCGTTGAGTGAGTCATTCACACTATTATTATTGGTACCAATACACCGAAGACTAAAATTATTCTATCCTAGGAGGATATATTTCATTAACCTCGGGTACTTGAGGGGAATAATTTCCTTAAGGACATATTGTGCATTCTATGGACTCGATTTTCTTCTTTGACACTGTTTCTTATTGGTTACAAATTTTCTTTTCTTTTCTAATTTTAATCTTCCAATTTTGAAAATATGTTTTAAATTTTATTATTTTATAAAATGTAGTGCAAAATTATTGTTTTAAGTATCTCAGAAATACAGATTACTAACAAATGTGAAATGAGGTACTAAACTATCATAATTTGATATTCTCAGATGATTGTGTTCCATTCATGAAGAATGATAATTTTTAGTAAATGCTAAAAATAAATCCATTTCATGAAGTGAATGTGATAATATACAATAAATCTTATCAATACAGATGTGCACTTTATCATAATGGGATAACGCCTCACCTTGGTAGAGTAATTGAAAGGAAATGAATCAGAAATTTATTCATGTAACAATAAATCAGAAATTTACTAAAGCAAAAGGCACATGTTAGGATAAACTTGAAGTTTACTAGTACAAATATTTTATTTGTTGGCATGAAATATTTGGTCATAAGCAAGATGTGTATATTAAGTATTCAACATATATTGAAGAACTAGAAGATTATTTGATAATTCTTCATGCCACGTATTCTCATCATAAGTTAATTGGATCAACTGATGTTGTGACTATATCTCTAAATTTAGGAAAGTGTAAAAGGTTAATATGGACCCTTTCACCTGTCATGTGATATAATAAATAGATGTATTTATAAGATAATCATATATGTCCGACATTGACAAAATTATTTGTGCAAAATAATTAAAATAAGAGCATAACTTTTAGATTATGTAATCGAGACAATTTCTCTTGATAATGTTGATTAATATCCAAGTTAAATTCCTCAAATAAATAGCAAAGTCCTTGCTTATGTAACACCCCGTATCCGAAAAAGGTAAAATAAACCAGATTTGGGAAGTTGCAGGTGCCACCCATGGAGGCCAACCACGGACCGTAGGTAGGTCAGTGGGTTGGTCACCTTGGCAAAATGGTTGAGGCCAAGAACAACGTCCTGACCTACGGACCGTAGGTCAGACCATGGTCCGTGGTTAGGGTCCGTGGTTCGAGACCACAGATTCAAGTCCCAAAAGTCCAATCGATGGTCCACCAGGACGGACCGTGGGTCAGACCACGGTCCGTCGACTGGGTCCATCGGTGGACTGCTGGCAGTTAATTCTCTGAGTTAGTTGGTTCTTTTCCTAATTAATTAGTTTCAATACTATGTCGTTTTGGCTACGTTTAGGAACCCTATATAAACCCTTTTAACCCCAAATTCACCCCATTTTACTTCATTCTTCTAAATTCACAAAAGAATCCCAAATCCTCTCAAATATTCTCTCTCTAGAAACTTGAAGAAGAAGAAGGAAATTTCACCTAGGGTTTCAAGCTAAGGGTTCAATTCCTCCATTGAAGGCTAGCATTTGGAGCTAAGGTATGATAGTTTTCATCCATGGAGTTTCTAAATTCCTCTATTTCAAATGGTAGAATTCCCCAATTGAGTTAGGGTTTCTTCAATTAGCATGGGTTCTATTCAATATTTATTTAAATGAGTGAATTATGATCTTCGATGCATGAATTGATGAATTTCAATGCTTTTATGATGAATTCCCCTATGAACCATGTGATCCCTATGTTTTCAAGTTATGAACTATATGTTGAGGGATTATGATCTTCAATGAAGATTTTTATGAAATTGAGCATGTATTAATAGTTTTACATGTATTTATGATGAAATCCATATCTAACCCATGGTTTCTAAGAGTTTATGATTGAAAGTGGGTTTTGACCTCAAGAGGTAAATTATGGACTTATGTATAGTGTATGCGATTTATGCAATCTTTGAGAGTAAAGTACCGATGATGATGTTGTTGTTGTGTTGTTGAAAGGACATTCTCATAAACACACCTAGCATGATGTGAAAGGTTTTCTCACATAGAAAGGATTCTTAAGTTGAAAGGCTTTCTCACCTAAATGAATCAAGAGTAAGAGATACCCTAATGAACTAGCTTGAATTTGTTGTCCAAGGGCACCTTTTCATGAGTAATGAAGTCAAAGTAAGAAATGACTATTCCGTGGGAATTTATGCTTAGCACCGAGTGGATATTAAAAGTGAGATGGAAGCTCTCCCGTTAGTAGAGGTCGGGTTTCTAGTAGCAATCTCCTTATCTCATAAACTATGTGCCCTCATAGGTTGATTAGCTAGTGGATCCACTTAAGCTAGAAGTTCAAGGTTCTACCTTAGGCAAGTAGAACACCTCTTTTCGGTTTAGGGTAGACACCAAATTCCATGTTATAGTTCACATGGTCTCATGTCGGTTAAGGTTATTTACCACAACAATATTAATAATAAACTAAGGCTTACTTAAAGAAGTATCCCGTAGTATTAAAAGGTTTCAAAGATGAAGTTAGATTGCATTGACCTTATTTTATGACTCATGTTTTATAAAGCTTTTATATCATGTTTAGCTTGGTCAATTGCATATTATGAAATGAAATGTCCCTTTTAGCATGTTTAAATATTTTATGCATGGCTATCATACTTGGTACATTGTTTTGTACTAACGCATACTCTTGCCTACATTTTTCCCAAATATAGGGTCTGACAGTCAGGTTTCAGGTTTTCGTGGCTAGAGGTTGACTTGAGATATTCCCGAGCTTTGGTGAGTCCTCATGCTTCAAGGACGGAGTTTTATCTCCCTAGTTTCTTTCTTGTATTTCGTGTTTGAACATGATGCATGGGCTAGGCCCAATTTCATTCGATTTTATTAAATGACTATGATGAGACATGAGTTTAGACTTTCGCTTTACTTTTATAAAATGATTTAGAATTGGACTACTGTTTTATTCTTATTGTTCTCTTTCTTAAGTTATGAGAGCTAAGTGGCTTGTATGGGGTCCTTCGAGATTCTATACGCCATGTTGCATCTTGGGAGTACCCCTGGTTCGTGACAAACTTGGTAATCATAGCACAAGGCTTAGAATGGTCCTAGGATGTCTCATAAGCCATGTCTAGTAGAGTCTTGTTCATGAGTATGAAGAGCGCCACATTTATGAATGAGAGGCTACAAGATGAGTAGGAAATTCCACTTCTTTCATTACTCTTAAGTCGTGCAATAGAGTTTAACTCTATAAAGTCTCTCTCCTAATCCTTATCCTATGTTCTTCAGGATATGGCTACCTGAAGAGCTTATGCTAGAATGAATGTGAGGCAGAATGAGGAACAAGAAGCTCCTCCCCAAGCTCCTCAAGTTTCGGTCGATCCTTTGGCTGAACAAGTGTCAAATGCGGAGTTTAGGGCCGCTTTCCAAGTGTTGGCTCAAGCGGTGACGGCCCAAGAAAATAGGGAGGTTACGGTTCCCGTGAACCTAAATGTGAATTCGGCGGCTTCAAGAGTGAGGGACTTCACAAGGATTAATCCTCCAGAGTTTCATGGTTCCAAAGTTGAGGAAGATCCTCAAAAGTTTATCGATGAGGTCTATAAGGTTTTGATGACCATGGGAGTTACGCCGGTAGAAAAAGAGGAGTGGATGCTTATCAACTGAAGGGAGAGGCTCAAATATGGTATAATCAATGGAAAGAAGAGAGACCGGAAGATGTAGGTCCTCTTGATTAGGAGAAGTTCAAATCTACTTTTCTTGATAGATTCTTACCCCTAGAGATGAGGGAAGACAAGGTGCTCGAGTTCATTAACCTCCGGTAAGGGAGTATGAGTGTGAGGGAGTATGCTCTAAAGTTCACCCAATTGTCGAAATATGCTCCAATAATGGTTGCAGATTCAAGGGCTAGAATGAGTAAGTTCATTTCGGGTATGTCCAAAATGGTGGTCAAAGAGTGCCGAACCACCATGCTCATTCATGACATGAACATCTCTCGTCTCATGGTGCATGCACAATAAATTGAAGAGGAAAAGCTCAAGGAAAAGTCTAGAGAGGTAAAAAGGGAAAAGACCGGTGATGGTAACTTTTCTCAAGAAAGGTCCGATGGACAAGGTCGCCCTAGATTCTGACAAAAGTTTTCCGGACGAGATTCTTCTAATGCTCCTCCAAAGTTCAACCATGATAGGGTGTCTAACCCTAAGCCTCAAGGAGGTAATGGTGGTGGATCTACAATGCCTAGGAAAAATTGCACTAAGTGTGGGAGGAAGCACGATGGTAAGTGCCTCGCCGGCACAGATGGTTGTTATGGTTGTTGAAAAAGTGGTCACAAAATGAGGGATTGCCCTATGCTTGCGGCTAAAGGGAAAGAGGGCAAGCAAGCTACTGTTAGTGGTGCGGGTTCCAATGCTCCTAAGAAAAACCACTTTTATGCTCTTCATACTAGAGGTGACCAAGAGAGTTCTCCGGATGTGGTTACCGGTATGTTGAAAGTTTTCGAACTTGATGTGTATGCTTTACTTGATCCCGGTGCTACTTTGTCTTTTGTGACGCCTTATGTGGCAATGAGATTTGATGTGCTCCCCCATGTATTGTTAGAACCTTTTTCTGTCTCTACTCCTGTTGGTGATTCTGTGGTGGCTAAGAGGGTCTATAGAAAGTGTCACGTTTCCTTGTCTCATAGAGTTACTCTTGGTAGAGCTTGATATGTTAGACTTTGATGTTATCTTGGGAATGGATTGGCTGCACTCTTGTTATGCTTCTATTGATTGTAGAACTCGTGTAGTCAAGTTTCAGTTTCCAAATGAGCCTGTCCTAGAGTGGAAGGGGGGAAATTCTATGCCTGAGGGTCAATTTGTCTCTTGTCTTAAAGCTAGAAAGATGATAGCTAATGGTTGCATTTACCACCTAGTAAGGGTGAGGGATGTAGATTCTGAAACCCCTTCTCTTGAGACGGTCCCCGTTGTAAATGAGTTTCCAGAAGTGTTCCTAGATGATGTACCCGGTATTCCTTCCGAGCGGGAAATAGAATTCGGTATCGACCTTCTCCCAGATACGCAACCTAGCTCTATTCCTCCTTACCGTATGGCTCCGGTAGAACTTAAGAAGTTGAAAGAACAGTTGAAAGACTTGTTAGATAAGGGCTTCTTCAGACCGAATATCTCTCAATGGGGTGCTCCGGTTTTGTTCGTAAGAAAGAATGATGGTTCTCTTCGTATGTGCATCGACTATCGTCAGTTCAACAAGGTGACTATTAAGAACAAGTATCCTCTTCTGAGGATATATGATTTGTTTGACCAACTTCAAGGGGCAAGTTATTTCTCTAAGATTGATCTTCGATCAGGTTATCACCAATTAAGGGTGAGAGAGGATGACATTCCGAAGACGACTTTTCAAACTTGATATGGTCATTATTAGTTTTTGGTGATGTTCTTTGGGTTGACTAATGCTCCGACGGCGTTCATGGATTTGATGAATAGGGTGTTTAGACAATACCTTGACATATTTGTGATTGTGTTCATTGATGATATTTTGATCTACTCAAGGATTGAGGATGAGCATATTGATCATTTGAGGATCGTGTTGCAAATTCTTAAGGACCAACAACTTTTTGCAAAGTTTAGAAAATGTGAATTTTGGTTAAGGTCCGTAGCCTTCCTCGGCCATATTGTTTCAAGTAAGGGTATTGAGGTTGATCCAAAGAAGACGAATGCAGTCAAGAGTTGGCCTAGACCTCTAATTCCTTTGGATATTAGATGTTTCTTGGGTTTAGACGGTTATTATAGAAGGTTTGTTGAGGGGTTTTCTTCAATTGCCTCTCCTTTGATGGCTTTGACTCAAAAGAAGTCTAAGTTCATATGGACCGAGATGTGTGAAAAGAGTTTCCAAGAGTTGAAAGATAGACTTACTTCCGCTCCGGTATTGACCTTACGGGAAGGGACAGATGGTTTTGTGGTTTATTGTGATGCCTCAAGAATTTGGTTAGGGTGTGTGCTCATGCAAAATGGGAAGGTGATTGCCTATTCCTCTAGGCAACTTAAAGTTCATGACCTTGAACTACCCATGACCTTGAACTAACGCCGGTTGTGTTTGCCTTAAAGATTTGGAGACATTATTTGTATGGTGTGCATATGGATGTGTTTACCGACCACAAAAGTTTGCAATATGTGTTCAACTAAAAGGATTTGAATTTTCACCAAAGAAGGTGGCTTGAGTTATTGATTATGACATGAGTGTTCTTTATCACCCCGATAAAGCTAATGTGGTGGCGGATGCTCTTAGTCGGTTGTCTATGGGTAGTGTGGCTCATATTGATCAAGAAATGAAAGAGTTGGTTCGAGATGTTCATAGGTTGGCCTGATTAGGTGTGCAATTGGTGGACTCCGCCAAGGGTGGTGTTATGGTTCACAATGGGTCCGAATCATCTTTTATAGTGGATGTGAAAGCTAAACAAGGTCTTGATCCAATTTTGTTAGAATTGAAAGAGGCGGTGCTTAAGAAATCCGTTGAGGCTTTCTCCCAAGGGGGAGATGGGGTACTTAAATACCAAGATTGTTTCTGTGTTCGAAATGTGGATGACTTGAGGGGACAAATTTTGACAGAAGCCCATAGTTTGCGGTATTCCATTCACCCGGGAGCCACCAAGATGTACCGTGATTTGTGAGAAGTCTATTGGTGGAATGGGATGAAGAGGGACATTGCTGGATTTGTAGCTAAGTGTCCAAATTGCCAACAAGTTAAGGTTGAGCACCAGAAACCGGGAGGTTTGTCCCAAGATGTTAGAATTCCTACTTGAAAGTGGGAAGACTTGAATATGGACTTTATTTTTGGTTTGCCTCGCACTCGGCGACAACATGACTCTATTTAGGTGATAGTAGATCGGATAAAGAAATCGGCTCATTTCCTTCCCGTCAAGGTTTCCTATTCAGCGGAGGACTATGCCAAGTTATACTTGAGAGAAATGGTGAGGTTGCATGGAGTGCCCTTATCCATTATTTCCGATCGTGGTACCCAATTCACATCTCAGTTTTGGAAGTCATTTCATAAGGGTCTTGGCACTAAGGTTAAGCTTAGCACGACTTTTCATCCCCAAACCGATGGGCAAGCGGATCGTACTATTCAGACTTTAGAAGATATGTTAAGGGATTATGTGATTGATTTTAAGGGTAATTGGGATGACCATTTGCCATTGATTGAGTTTGCTTATAATAATAACTATCACTCGAGTATTGACATGGCTCTATTTGAGGCTCTTTATGGTAGGAGGTGTAGATCTCCCATAGGTTGGTTTGAGGTGGCTGAAGTTGCCCTAATAGGTCCCAAGTTAGTTCATGAGGCTATTGAGAAAGTTTGAATCATTAGAGAGAGGTTGAGAACGGCTCAAAGTCGGCAAAAGTCATATGCCGATGTGAGGAGAAGGGATCTTGAGTTTGATGTGCATGATTGGGTTTACTTGAAAATCTCACCCATGAAGGGTGTGATGAGGTTCGGCATGAAGGGAAGGCTTAGTCCCCAGTATGTAGGCCCATATTAGATTTTGAGACGTGTTGGTAAGGTTGTTTTTGAGTTAGATTTGCCAAATGAGTTGGCATCAGTGCATCCGATTTTCCATGTCTCTATGTTAAAGAAGTGTGTTGGTGATCCGACATCCATAGTTTCCTTAGAAGGGTTGGGAGTTGATGAGAGTCTTTCTTATGAGGAAGTTCCGGTTGAGATTTTAGACCGGCAAGTCAAGAAGTTGAGGAATAAAGAGGTAGCTTCCGTCAAAGTCCTGTGGAGGAACCAATTAGTTGAGGGTGCTACTTGGGAGGCCGAGGCCGATATGATGTCCCAATACCCTCATCTTTTTCCTCCTACTCCCATTCTAGCTTGAGGTAATGAGTCTCCTCTTGAGTTTTCTTTGTTTTGGGAAGTCATGTGTTTTTATGTGTTTCCATGATTTCCTTATGTTATGCATGTTCATGAAAAAGTGTGTTTTGAAAGAATATGAGTTTACATACTTAATTTTCCTCATGTTGTTGTGCATTGAGTATGAGTTTCCTTTAGACTTCATGAGTTGAATTGATGAACATGTTTTAGCTATGCTTTTTTAGAGTAAATTGCATATGAGCTCTACGAGATTGTGTTGAGCATGCTTTTAGCTTGGAGAAGGTAGTTCCTCCTTGAATATGAGAAATTTTGAAAATTCATGCATTTTGGGTTGTTTGATGTAGTTCCTATTTCCTTGTAATGCATTTGAGTTTGTTGAGCATGGAGTTGATGTTTCCTCCTTATTTATGTGCATTGCATGCATAATAGGCCGATAGAGTTAGTTTCACCCTTTTTGAAGTTTTGAGAACGTCCTAGCTTGGAGTCGATAGTTCCTCCTAGGTTTCATGCATTGCATTGATAGGTTGGGTTGTTAGTTCCTCTCTTAAGCTTTTAGAACCAGTTTGAATATCATTCGAGGACGAATGGTCCCAAGGGGGAGATATTGTAACACCTCGTATCCGAAAAAGGGAAACTAAACCAGATTTGGGAAGTTGCAGGTGCCAGCCACGGAGGCCAACCACGGCCCGTGGATTGAACCAAGGACCGTAGGTAGGTCCGTGGGTTGGTTACCTTGACAAAATGGTTGAGGCCAAGAACTACGGCCTGACCTACGGACCGTAGGTCGGACCACGGTCCGTGATTAGGGTCCGTGGTTCGAGACCCCAGATTCAAGTCCCAGAAGTCCAATCTACGGTCAACCAGGACGGACCGTAGGGCAGACCACAGTCCGTCAACTGGGTCCGTCGGTGGACTGCTGGCAGTTAATTCTCAGGGTTAGTTGGGTCTTTTTCTAATTAATTAGTTTAATACTATGTCGTTTTGGCTACGTTTAGGAACCCTATATAAACCTTTTTAACCCCAAATTCACCCCATTATTCACAAAAGAATCCCAAATCCTCTCAATTATTCTCTCTCTAAAAACTTGAAGAAGAAGGAGATTTCACCTAGGGTTTCAAGCTAAGGGTTCAATTCCTCCTTTGAAGTCTAGCATTTGGAGCTAAGGTATGATAGTTTTCATCCATGGAGTTCCCAAATTCCTCTATTTCAAATGGTAGAATTCCCCAATTGAGTTAGGGTTTCTTCAATTAGCATGTGTTCCATTCATTATTGATTTAAAAGAGTTAATTATGATCTTCTATGCATTAATTGATGAATTTCAATGCTTTTATGATGAATTCCCCTATGAACCTATGTGGTCCCTATGTTTTCAAGTTATGAACTATATGTTGAGGGATTATAATCTTCAAGGAAGAGTTTTATGAAATTGAGCATGTATTACTAGTTTTACATGTATTTATGATGAAATCCATATCTAACCCATGTTTTCTAAGAGTTTATGATTGCAAGTGGGTTTTGACCTCAAGAGGTAAATTATGGACTTATGTATTGTGTATGAGATTTATGCAAATGTTTTAAGGGTGCTTTGAGAGTAAAGTACCAATGATGATGTTGTTGTTGTGTTGTTGAAAGGACATTCTCATAAACACACCAAGCATGATGTGAAAGGTTTTCTCACATAGAAAGGATTCTTAGGCTGAAAGGCTTTCTCACCTAAATGAATCAAGAGTAAGAGTTATCCTAATGAACTAGCTTGAATTTGTTATCTAAGGGCAACTATTAATGAGTAATGAAGTCAATGTAAAAAATGACTATTTCGTGGGAATTTATGCTTAGCACCGAATGGATATTGAAAGTGAGATGGAAGCTCTCCCGTTAGTAGATGTCAGGTTTCCAAAGTGATCTCATGAGATGGAAGCTCTCCCGTTAGTAGAAGTCGGGTTTCTAGTAGCAATCTCCTTATCCCATAAACTATGTGCCCTCATAGGTTGATTAGCTAGTGGATCCACTTAAGCTATAAGTTCAAGGTTCTACCTTAAGCAAGTAGAACACCTCTTTTCGGTGTGGGGTAGACACCGGATTCCATGTTATAGCTCACATGGTCTCATGTCGGTTAAGGTTATTTCCCACAACAAGATTAATAATGAACTAAGGCTTACTTAAAGAAGTATCCCGTAGTGTTCAAAGGTTTCAAAGATGAAGTTAGCTTGCATTGACCTTGTTTTTATGACTCATGTTTTATAAAGCTTTTATATCATGTTTAGCTTGGCCAATTGCATATTATGAAATGAAATGTCCGTTTTAGCATGTTTAAATATGTATGGCTATCATACTTGGTACATTGTTTTGTACGCCATGTTGCATCTAGGGGGTACCCCTGGATCGTGACAGCTTAAGAGAACAAAAATCATATGTTGGTCTGAAATATTGTATATTGCATACAAGTAAATATATACATCAAATCAATAAATTTTGATTAATTAATTTTCTCTTCAATTTATTCAGGGTCAAAAATAAAATATTTTTCATCTAATATATTTTTATGTGTGGTATCTGATTATGAATATACCATGATTTACAAAGATGGATAATTTAAAGTAGATTAAGATACATATGTTAGTTTTCCTAACATAAGAGGGAGATAACAAACAACTAAGAAATATATTGTGAACTATCATTAAAATAATTTTCATTCAAAAGGTAAGTCAAGCCAAATTCTTGGAGCATTCGCTTATCAAAAATTGATTTCATATTTAGCTCTAAATACTTTTATTGAATGTTCTTGAAGGACAAAGTCTACGACAAGGATAAAATAATATAGATCAATGGTTCAAAATTAACTAAAATAATCCTTAAAAAGAGAAAAGAGCAAACGATCATGATCAATATATGGAGGCATTGTGCTCTTGAAGAGCTTATGATATAATACTTCATGAAACCTCATGAGAGGTTTAGGTACCTAAGAAAAATAATGAAAGTAATGAGATCTCAATAAGTTATGTCGCACTGAAAATTGATACAAAATGATATCTTGTTGATGATATCTTTAATTCAATATAGCGCAATATTGTAAAATATTATGAGAACATGAATTCTATAGTATATTAAAGCATGATGATGAAGTAATATTTATCTAGTAGGATAATACATCTTGGTAAGCGTAAAACTTATTTAACTTGTAGTATAGATACTAGAAGATGCCATGCATTTAATATTGGATATTGGCACTTGACAAAATTGATATGAAAGTTGCTGAAGGATTCAAAATGTATGAAGCATACACAAATTTTTGAAAAACTTTTTTATAATCCTAATATGAATTAAATCAATCAAGAATCTTTTATATTGTTATGCAAGTAGATAACTTGAATTAAAACTCTTGAAGAGTTTTTAAAAGACAATAAAGTATTTGTTGAAAGAGGTTTGAAATATGACAAAGTACCCATAATTTTATATGAAGATAATGCAACATGCACAACATAGTTGAAGGAAAGATTCATAAATAGAGGTAGACCGAAACACATTTTGCCAAAGCTTTTCTACACACACGAGTTCAAAAAATGGTGATATCGACGTGCAACAAATTCGTCCGAGTGATAATATGGTTGATTTATTCTCCAAGTCTCTACCAACTTCAACTTTCAAGAAGATAGTACACAAAATTGATTAGATGCAAAGATTCAAGTCTTTGGATTGATGTCCTCAGATGTTACACACGATGTACTCTTTTTTCCACACAAGATTTTATTCCAATGTGGTTTTCTTGTCAGGTTTTTAATGAGACATTCAAGATGTGTATTGTTAGATATGTATACTCTTTTTCCTTTACTAGAATTTTTCACTCAATTTTATCTAGTAAGGTTTTAACGAGACACATAATCTATATACAGACATTCAAGGGGGAGTGTTCTAAAATATATTTTTATTATAATAAATGTCCATTATATACGTTTCTTTGTAGAAAAGTTAGGAACCCTAACTTTGGGGTCAAGTTAGTTCTCCTTTCTAAATAAAGGAGTTTTCCTCATGGTAAAGAATCAGTGAATATTAAAAGGCTTAAAGCAATATGAGGTCATCTCTCTACATTTTTTATTTTATTTTATATAGTTTCATAAGAGAAATATAATTGGAAAAGTAATTTTTCAAACGGTGGTTTAGATCAAGCCTTGAAAATTGACTGACTTCCTCGCGCGTGCAAGCTTTTTTCATTTTTTTAATCCCTATTTCTTTATAGCTATTAGAAGGATAATTCTCATAAATAAAAGAAGATAGTTTTTTTCTAATCAATGAGGAGCACTTCTTTTGAAATTACCCACTAATTATTTCTTCAAACATTTGTAACTTTTGGTAATTTGGATCACTACCATCTGATACAATATAAGTCATTCAAAATTAATAATCAATTCAGTATTAAATTATTGTAATGACCTGAGTCTACACCCTAGGTGTGATCCATGAAAGTAATTTAACTTAAGATAACGAATGACCCCAAGCAGACCCTTGGTACTGCCATTCTACTAATGAACTGATTTGGCGTTTTATGAAATGTGAGCGGAAGATGAAAGTCATTTAACTAAAACATACACTTAATATAAGTTTGATCAGAATAATCAAAAGATCCATGAGACTGAACAATTTATGTCAGAATACAAGCCTCTACTAACTGAAATGCGGAAAAGAGTTTGTCGGGACATAGCCCCTAGCTACCTTAAAATAAATATTATCTCTAATGAAATGTCTAACTAATAGATACTTCATATAGTCCCCAATGAGAAGGACACACCAACTACTGACTGGGATATTGCAACCTGTATAGCCATGAGTCGAGAGCGAATGCCTGAATCTACATCATAAAAGGATGCAGCACAAAGAAAAATATGTTATCAGTACATGGAATGTATTGAATATATAAGATGAAACCAGACACAATAATAAAGTAACATAGTATAAATGAAAGTTCTCTCAAAACCAATGTATGAGTGTCATATCTTATAAGATCTTAACAATTATACAAGTGCATAAAATTAATAGTACAATTATTAGGGAGTTTCTTACAACCGACAAACACCATGTGAGCTAAGATGTCCAACTTACGATCCCAATTGGGGGAGCTGCCCTATACCATTCTAGGGTATAGAACTTGTCTGTCTAATGTGGATATACTAACTGAGCCTCAAAATTCTAAAGGAGTTGACCGTGAAAGCAGTATACTCAAAATCCTATGGTGGCATGTAGTTATGGGACTTGAATTTTCTAAACATGCGTCCTCTCGGTGCTAATTAATTCTCCCAAAATAATTTAGTTATATGATATACTCATAATTTGATAAACTATATGTTTGTCTGAATAAAGGTTGAGATAGAGCTCAAACTTTCTAAAATATATCTTTTAGAATCATGCTTATAACTTAAATCATGAGAAAGTCTCGTAGAACTTACATAGCCCATAGATATTCAAAAATAGTTTTCATAATAGCATAAAGACTCTAAAATCCTATGTTGAAATATAAGCTTCATGAAATCATAACAATATCATGTCAATAACTCATAAGAATGTCTATGAAAGAACTGACTAAGTATAAAAAAAAAAATAGTACAATAATCAAGAATCCATAATCATGAATAAATAATCCTGGAAATCATCCAATTTGGTCATAAATGTGATGAATTCGAAAGTGATGTGATAACCCTAACTATAAAATTAAGTTCATGAAGATTGAGAAATCTTAGACATGAGAATGAAAGGAATTCATCATCTAAGTCTTACATACCTTAGTAGGAAAGCTTGATGGAGAATCTTGAAAGATGAACCCTAGCCTTGATGTTTCTTGTAGTTCTTGAGCGTAGAATTTTAGGAGTGAATGAGAGGATTTAATTATGAAAAAACAGATTTGCTATTCATTTTAGGTCATCTAAATAACTTCCCAAGTGTTTTTAGGACAAAAATACCCTTAAAAGAATAAATAATAAGAGCTGGAGGATGAAATTTAATTCGAATGGATAGAAAAGCCCGTTTTCTCTCAGTATCGCGGAGCCATCGTGGCACATTTTCCATGTTAGAGCGTCTCTAGTAAATGAGTCATAACGTTTTATTCAAAACTCAGATTGACACTAACATGACGGCGTTGGAAACAAAACTCATAGATCTTCAATTTGATTGGTTATGGGTCACCTAACTTCTCATATTATAAGACATACGGTAGTTTGAAGTTGACCCTTATATGAACTCATGTGAAAATTTATCCAATACAAATGCGTGGAACTTGGCTTAGTTGTTGAGGTACCTTATGAACCTTAACTACACTCGAGACACTTGGTAAGGGACTTTACATACATTTAAAACTTAAAAATCATCGGGTTCGGATCTATATGAATATGAAGAATGGTTTGAATCTTTACTTAGGAGTTGCGAGGCATTACAATATTTCCCCCTTGGGATCATTCATCCTCGAATGATTATCAAGATAGAGTAGCTAACTCAAACTCACTTTTTATCAACTTAAACTCTCTAACAAGGTCACAACCACATATAAGAAAATAGGAGGCATGAATATGAGTGTATGTACTAAAACACTCAAACATAAAGTATAGAGGATGAATTTGAAACAAG
Source organism: Solanum etuberosum (assembly GCA_029582245.1). Taxonomy (NCBI): domain Eukaryota; kingdom Viridiplantae; phylum Streptophyta; class Magnoliopsida; order Solanales; family Solanaceae; genus Solanum; species Solanum etuberosum. The sequence continues at coordinate 1,866 of JAJONR010000998.1, read as the reverse complement.
ACAAGGACTATTACCTCCAGCACTATCGTCCCGAAGAATGAACAACTCCGGGTATCTCATCTTCATATCCTCTTCGGCCTCCCACATAGCCTCTTCAAGAAATTGATTTCTCCATAAAACCTTCACAAACGCTACGTCTTTGGTTCTCAACTTATGAACCTGTTGATCTAGTATCTGGATCAACACTTCCTCGAAGAACAATACTTCATCGAAGGAAAAATTATCCTTCACCCCAATAGTTTCTAATGGAAGAATAAGCGATGGATATCCAACACACTTTTTCAACATGGAGATATGAAACATAGGATGCACCACTACCAATTTCACTGGCAACTCTATCTCATCAGCTACTTTCCCAATCTTTCTCAGAATACGGAACTGGCCAACATATAGGGGACTAAGCTTCCCCTTTTTACCAAAATGCATCACCCCTTTCATGGGAGAGACCTTCAAAAACACCCAATCATCTACCTCAAATTCTAAGTCTCTCCTTCTCACATCAGAGTAGGATTTGTGCCGGCTTTGGGCCGTTTTCAGCCATTCTCTAATCAATGTGACTTTATCCATGGCTTGATAGACTAAGTCTGGTCCTATCAAAGTAGCCTCACCCACTTAAAACCAGCCTATAGAGGATCTACACCTCCTCTCATACAACACTTCAAACAGAGCCAACTGAATACTTGAATGATAGCTATTATTATAAGCAAACTCAATAAGAGGTAACTGATCATCCCATTTACTGTTGAAGTCGATCATACAAGCCCTCAACATATCCTCTAGGGTTAGAATGGTTCACTCGGCCTGACCATCAGTCTGTGGATAAAAAATTGTACTAAGGCTCACACGGGTTCCTAGACTCTTTTAAATTGAAAAGACTTCCAGAAATGTGATGTGGATTGAGTGCCTCTATCAGATATGATGGACAGAGGAACCCATGAATTTTGACTATCTGTCGAATATACTATCTGGCATAATCTTCAGTGGATCTGAAGTCTTAACGAGCAAGAAGCGAGCCGACTTAGTCATCCTATCTACGATTACCCAAATAAAGTCATGTTGTCAACGTGTATGAGGTAAGCATGTGATGAAGTCCATGTTAATAATCTCCCATTTACACATGGGAATACTTATATCTTGAGACATGGCACGAGGCCTTTGATGTTCCACTTTTACTTGTTGACAGTTAGGACACTTTGCTACAACATTTGCAATGTCTCTTTAAATACCGCTCAACCAGAATACTTCTCTCAAGTCATGATACATCTTAGTGGAACCTGTGTGGATGGAGTATCTAGAACTGTGAGCCTCGGTTAAAATTTGATCTTTCTACCCATCCATATCAGGAATACACAACCTTCCTTGATACCAACGAATTTCATTTCCCTTAATTGAGAATATTTCCACCTTCTGTTTACGGACTGCATCTTTCAACTGGAGTAATTTGGAATCACTATATTGCTTCTCCTTCACCTCAACCACTAATGAAGACTCAGACCCATCTTGAACTACCACGCCACCCTCATCAGAATCTTACGGACTGCATCTTTCAACTGGAGTAATTTGGAATCACTATATTGCTTCTCCTTCACCTCAACCACTAATGAAGACTCAGACCCATCTTGAACTACCACGCCACCCTCATCAGAATCTTACGGACTGCATCTTTCAACTGGAGTAATTTGGAATCACTATATTGCTTCTCCTTCACCTCAACCACTAATGAAGACTCAGACCCATCTTGAACTACCACGCCACCCTCATCAGAATCTTACGGACTGCATCTTTCAACTGGAGTAATTTGGAATCACTATATTGCTTCTCCTTCACCTCAACCACTAATGAAGACTCAGACCCATCTTGAACTAC
>JAJONR010000997.1:0-62377 GCA_029582245.1 Solanum etuberosum | reverse complement strand
CATGCCACATAAAGAAGTAAAAAATACATAAGCAACAGCTTATCCTCTTAATATGGAAAAGTTAAACTAAAATAAGTATGCTATTGTTTCATACTTTAGATATCCTAAAGAAGACACAAACAAAAAATCTCTCATGAGATTTGATTAAGATAGGATGATTTAAGCTTGATTATTCAGGAACATTACATAAAGGATGGGTCCATAAATCAAGGGCAGTGGGCAACAAACAATTGTAGATAATCACAAGCTAAAATTGAAGCCAAGTTATTAACATACCATTTCAAAATTTCAGCCAAGGTAAGGAAGGAACAAGCAAAAAAAAAAAAAACTAGTAGAGAAATTAAGATTCAATATAAAGTTGGCAACATTATCTTTTGATCAAAACAACTAACTTCAAGTAAGAAATGGCAACAAAAAGAGAGTCGAAATATTTCAAAGACCCTATTCATTGTTTGAAGAAATTAAAATAGTTTAACAAGGAAATTATGACAAAGCATAAGTCCAAATCGATCACATTGATGCATAGCTAGAAGAGAAACAACACTAGCATGAAGATGGCTCGACAAAATGGAACAAATCAATGAGTAAGTCAAGCTTAGACGGATTAAAACTTAAATTGGAAGGAACTGAGACAAACTATGATCTAAAATCAAACTAAGGAATGAGACCGAATTCACATGGTGATGAATCACATGACTATGTATCACAAAGAAATCAAGGTGGGAATTAAAGACATCTAAAATCTCCTATAAGAGCATTTTAACACCAGTAAGAAACACACAGCAGCCAAGTTCATGTCGGAACCAATTCATCATTTATTGAGCATAAAGACATGCTAAGATAATTACTTCAATATCCTAAGGCTTCACACATTCAACACTCAATAACGATAAGATAGAGGAAACCGAGAGATTTTGAAATGCACATATCAACAGTAAATAAAATAGAAGAATCGATTTCTGACTAATACCCATCGATCCATAATATTCTCTTAAGGACACATAAATCGAAATCCATAGAGAAGACTGAAACTAAGCATAAATGATAATGATAAGAAGCGTTTACCTCTTTCTGGGTAGAAAATCTGGGACCAACGAGCAAGAGAGCAGGCAACTTCCACTTCTCTGACGGAGCTACAATGGGTTCTGGCAAAAAAGCTTTGAAGAAAGCTTCCCAAAAAAAAGAGTCTGAAAATAAGTCGATTGGTTCACAATAATGCTATTCTTGCCTTGATTTTGGCTTTGATCTTAGTATTTTTTATATTCTTTTTCCAACCTCCCCTCTTCTTGGATTGAAGACTGGAGATGGGTTTATATAGAAGGAAGAATGGAATCGAAAAAGGGGGGGAAACGGGAGGGATTTCGGATGATATTCCCAAATTTAAAATTCGAATTCCTTTTGAGATAAGGTTGCCAACTCTATAGTATGAATTCCTAATGGAATTGAAAGGCTGGCCGCTTGATTAGAAACCAAGGATGAACGAGCGAGGAGATGGGGACATGTTGGATGATTCTCCAATGTTCTTGTACGAGACGGACACGTTGAGAGGAAAGGACGACCCGACTGGATTGCTGGAGCTTGGGTCGCATTTTTCTCGGTTTCGTTACTGCTACTGGGTTTGCGAGGAAGAAGAACGAAGTTGGGGCAGTGGGGTCGCGTATGTCTGGGTTTGTTTTGATCGCTGTGTGTATTGTTGTTTGTATGCTGGTGGGCTGGGTTTGGGAATTGGGATTGGGTTACTGAAAGTAATGGGCCTGATTTAAGTAGGCTCAAAATGGGTTCAAGGTGAGGTTAAAAAGGTTAGATTTGCAAATACAAATGGCTAAATGGATTGCAATTATAGCCATGTCGAATTCAAAACATAGCCGAATTGAGTTAATTTAGTGAATCCGACTAGAATTAAGCAAATGAATTAAGATTAATTAATTAGCAAGCTTCTTAAATTGAAGAAATAAAATAATTAAACTAATAAACTAAATAACTTAAAATTATAAAAATATAAATTAAATTAAACTAATTTTAATTGAATGTTTAATTAAAATAAAATATTTTTGAGATGAATTTTGAATATTCATAAAATATACTAATTATACATAATTATTATTACTATTTTTGAAATTCTATAAAACTAATTATTTTAAATCGTTTGAAATTGAAGAAGTTCGATGATTAATCTATATGGGGAGGTCCAAAATTGGGTGTCAACAACTGTCCCTCGTGTGACTTGGATTGATGAAAGAAATTCGAGGTAAATGAAATTGACGAATCTAATTTTGACCGACCACATCTTCATCCTTTCAAAAAGGGATTTTGGTACGGACTTTAGAAATTATGGCCGAACCCCGACATTGGGTTTCCTACATATCTCAGGCTATATGAGAATTCAGGCCACTTGTAGTTTGATACGCTTGATTTCACGCATGATTTCGAAAGAATTCAAAAGCTATTCCGGTATCAAATTATGAAGAGATCGGAACGCTCAGGAATAATATTTAAGAGAGAATGTCAGAGTATAGCCGAGTTTTCAACATTGATCCCACCTACATATTCTTAAACATTAGGAATCAGGCTGCATGTAGTTCGACTCTATCAGTTGAGAAGAAAACCTAGTATGGTAAGATATCCTTTGGTTCTGGAAGAGTGACGAATAAGTGGAGTGTGAAAAAAAAAGGCTTGCAACCTCTTAGCCATGAATGTGGTGCACTTCACACCCATAATTAAGAATTTACACAGATATAATTTCCAAATCTCTCGGTGCATTATCACTCAGATTGGAAAGCTGCTCCCGGTGGACACTAAAATTTCCGGATGCAAAAGTAAAACGATAAACCCAAAGAAAAACCCACATGCCTTCTGATAGGGGTGTGGTTTGATTGTGGTGGAAGTCTATCCCCAGCTTGCGTCCTAAGAGTCTGATACTCCTCTTCGGACTATGTCCCAGTTCGCTGCTAAGAAAAAGTTCCACGTTGTGCTGCATCCTTTTGATGTCATCCGCACTTGTGGTTTGTTTTGAGAATTCATCCTTTCGGATGCTTTCCACAAAGATTGAGATAAAACTCATTAGCATAAAAAATATAATTCAAATGGGAGATAGTGTCTTTTACCGTGTTGACGCTTAATTGCTCTCCTTGAACATTTGACGTCGGCTTCCTCCAGTTTGACGTAAAGCAAATAAAGCTCGTATTTCATATTTGTAATATAATCTTCAATGTACTCTTCTTTTGATGTCGAAATAATAAAATAGGCTGATGTAATATGTTGATAGTTCTCTTGACGTCGTTGTTGATTGTTCTCTTTATTTTTATTTATTTTATTTTTTTTGCAATGAAGATGATGCAGCCGATGTTGATTTTCTTGCGATGCATGATTTCCTCGCGAGGCATGAATTCTTTTCCTACGATGCATGAATCTTTTCCTGCGATGCATGACTTCTTTCTCTGCGATGCGTGAATCTTTTTACCGCGATGCATGAATCTTTTCCTGCGATGCATGAATCTTCTCCTGCGATGCATGACTTCTTTCTATTCGATGCATGACTTCTTTCCTTGCGATGCATGAATCTTTCTCCGCGATGCATGAATCTTTCCCTGCGATGCGTGAATCTTTTCCTGCGATGCATGACTTCTTTCTCTGCGATGCATTACTTCTTTCCTTGCGATGCATGAATCTTTTCCTGCGATGCATGACTTCTTTCTCTGCGATGCATGACTTCTTTCCTTGCGATGCATGACTTCTTTCCTTGCGATGCATGAATCTTTTCCTGCGATGCATGACTTCTTTCTTTGTGATGCATGAATATAATGTTTTTTTTTCTTTTTTTTTTCCAAAAAATACAGGTGATGCTTCCTTGAGAACTGAAGATGATGGTGACCTTTCCGCGATGCATGAGTTTTCTCGCGATGCATAAATTTTTCCCCGCGATGCATGAATTCTTTTATTCTTGGTACCGAACGAAGGTAATACTTCACTGAGTAATGCAGATGACCTTCCGGTGGCGGTATCGTCTCATTCGACAATACAGTATAAATAACCCTCAGGGTGAGAACATTATCATATATGATAATATGATGCAGATAAACATTCTTCAAATATCTTTAGTTGCTGGGAAACAATAATATTGCTTTCTTCCAGGCTTTCACTTGTTCCATCTCCGAACATATTTGAATGTTTGCTATGGACCTCGCCTTGCTGAGAATTTTTGAGTGAAACAATACTACTCATATCCCCAATTCTTTGGTATAAGAAGCATAAAAGTTTTTCTGCATCGACAGAAAAATTGTTAGTTTAAAATGAACTGATTTGTGTCGACCTCTTCGGTTGTCTGCTCCTTGTCTTGCTATCTCCGGTTGATTTCTCCGATCTCCCGCTTCTTGATAGATAAGACAAAATATTTTTATGCAAAATAATTGAAAAATGAAAGTAAAGTTTTAAGGAAAATATATTTTCAAAAATGTAATATTTGAAAAGGGTCACTGCCAAGTGTCATGTCACGTCCAGCTTAGTGAACACATTTGAAGTTGATGCTTCGAAGTCTATCTGATTACTTGCTGGGGAAATATTCAAAGTTTTTCTAAATTCCCGATGAACCCTTTTGAAATTTTTGAGGTTCTCCTTAAAAAAATTTGTCCCAGTTAACTGTCTTGGTGTATCTTGAACAATCGATGAACAAATCACGGAATTTTTGAGATTTTCTCAAAAATTCTGTCCCAGTTGCAATTCTCAGTGTCACTTCAGTCTTGACTTGTTGGAGGAATCTTCTTTTGAGAACTTTTGAGTTCCTATCAAAAACATTTCCCAGTTTCTATGGTAAAGAAAAATAGAAATCTCACGGAAGATGTGACCGAGCCGTTGTGGCGCCTATGTATCCCGTTGAGGCAGGAATCAGGTCAAACGTAGTTCCCCCTCAAAGATTAACAGAAATAAGAAATTTAAATAAGGAACCGACCAAGGCCGACATGGGCCACCTACGTATCTCATTCTTGAGAATTCAGGTCTAACGTAGTTCAGGTACAAGGAAAATACATTAAAAGGGATAAAGGGGTGACGGAGGCCGACATAGACCGTCTACGTATCTCATTCTTGAGAATTCAGGTCAGACTTAGTTCATTACAAGGGGATAAAAATTCTAAACAAAGCGATTACAAGCAAATAGAATAACTACAAGGAAATGACAGAAATACAAACTGAAGCTTCACACATAATATCTGTTCACAGCATCGGAGTTGATAGGTTTTGGCCACTCGGTGCCATCCATCTCTGACAAGACCAAGGCACCTCCAGATAACACTTTGCGAACCATGTAGGGTCCTTGCCAATTTGGTGCAAATTTCCCTTTATACTCATCTTGATGAGGAAAAATGCATTTGAGAACCAACTGGCCAATTTCAAAGATTCTGGCTCTTACTTTTTTGTGGAAAGCACGAATCATTCTCTGTCGATACAGTTGACCATGACAAACAACAACCATTCTTTTCTCATCAATCAATGTTAACTGATCAATCTGCTTGCGAACCCAATCAGCATCACTCAATTCAGCTTCCTGAATGATCTTCAATCAAGGTATTTCAATTTCGGCAGGTATAACTGCTTCTGTTGCGTATACTAGCAAGTATGGAGTAGCCCCAACTGACGTTCTGAAAGTCGTTCTATAACCCAACAAAGCGTATGGAAACATTTCATGCCAACCTCTGTGATTGTCAATCATTTTCCTTAAAATCTTCTTGATGTTCTTGTTGGCAGCTTCTACAGCTCCATTCATTTGGGGACGATAAGCGGTTGAGTTCCGATGAGTAATCTTGAATTGTTCACATATCTCTCTCATCAAATGACTATTGAGATTTGCTCCATTATTAGTAATGATGGATTCCGGCGTTCCAAACCTACATATAAAATTGTTACGAACAAAATTAGTTACAACTTTCTTAGTTACTGACTTATACGAAGCTGCTTCCACCCACTTGGTAAAGTAGTCAATGGAAACCAAAATGAATCTGTGTCCGTTAGAGGCGGGTGGCTATTGGGCGAATGACATCCATGCCCCAAGCTATGAAAGGCCAAGGAGAACTCATAGCATTTAGTTCATGAGGCGGCACTCGAATCAAATCTCCATGTACTTGACATTTATGACATTTTTGCACAAACTTGCAATAGTCATGCTCCATAGTCATCCAAAAATAATCAGCTCAGAGGATCTTCCTCACCAAAGTGAGCCCATTCATGTGAGTACCACAAACCCCGGCATGTATTTGTTCGAGAAGCTTTGCAGCCTCAAGAGCATCAACGCATCTGAGAAGGCCTAAATCTGGAGTTCTCCTATAAAGGATTTCCTTGCTTGGAAAGAAATTGTTGGCCATACGGCGTATCGACTTCTTCTGGTTGAACGTCGCATTCTCAGGGTAAGTCCCGGTCTCCAGATATTTCGTTATGTCATAATACCAAGGTAAACCATCTGGTTCCGCTTCTACATGTGAACAATGGACAGACTGCTCTTTTACCTCTATATCCAGGGGATCAATATAACTTGTATCCGGATGTTTGATCATTGAGGCAATGGTGGCAAGAGCATCGGCCAACTCATTCTGTATTCTGGGAGTGTGTTTGAATTCAATCAATTCAAACTTGTGCAATCTTTTGCACAACTTTTGTACATACTGCACATACGGTATGATCTTTGGATTTTTTACGGCCCATTCACCCTGAACCTGGTGGATTAATAGATCTGAATCTCCAATTACCAGTAACTCATGAACGTTCATATAAATTGCCATCTTCAAATCGAGGATGCAAGCTTCATATTCAGCCATGTTGTTTGTGCAATCAAATCGGAGTTTAGCCGCCATAGGATAGTGTTGACCGGATTCTGACACTAAGACCGCTCCAATACCTTTTCGTTGGTTGTTTTCCGCTCCGTCGAAGAATACTCTCCAACCAGGGTATGTTTCAGAAATGTCTTCACCCACAAATGCTACTTCTTCATCGGGAAAGTAAGTATTGAGCGGTTCATACTCTTCATCAACTGGATTCTCCGCGAGTTGATCAGCCAAGGCTTGTGCTTTTATTGCCTTTTGAGTCACATAAACAATATCAAACTCACTCAACAACATTTGCCATTTAGCCAACTTCCCGGTCGGCATCGCTTTCTGAAAAATATACTTCAACGGGTCCATCCTAGAAATAAGGTATGTAGTATACGAAGATAAATAATGCCTCAACTTCTGAGCGATCCAGGTCAAAGCGCAACATGTCCTCTCCAAAAGAGTGTAACGGGCCTCATATGGAGTGAATTTCTTACTCAAGTAGTAGATAGCTCGCTCCTTCTTTCCAGTTTCATCATGTTGACCAAGTACGCATCCAAATGCGTTATCTGAAATGGACAGATACAGCAACAATGGACTTCCTTCTCGCGGAGGGACCAACACCGGCGGATTGGACAAATAGTTCTTGATGTCATCAAAAGCAATTTGACATTCTCCTGTCCATTTGGTCAGGGCATCTTTCTTTAACAACTTAAAAATGGGCTTACATACCACGGTGGATTGAGCTATGAACCGGCTGATGTAGTTCAACCTCCCCAGGAAACTCATCACCTCTTTTTTGGTCTTCGGAGGAGGTAACTCTTGAATTGCTTTGATCTTGGAGGGATCGAGCTCAATGCCTTTTCTACTAACTATAAATCCCAACAACTTGCCAGCCGGCACTCAAAAAGCGTATTTGGCGGGATTTAGCTTCAAATTATACCGACGTAGGCGATCAAAGAAATTTTTCAAGTGAGTCAAGTGATCCGAACTTTCATGGGATTTGATTATAACATCATCTACATACACCTCGATCTCCTTGTGAATCATATCATGAAAGATGGTTGTCATAGCTCTCATATAAGTAGCACCGGCGTTCTTGAGACCAAAAGGCATCACCCGATAATGATATACACCCCAAGGCGTCATGAAGGATGTCTTTTCTACATCTCCCTCATCCATCAGGATCTGGTGATAACCCGCATAACAATCCACAAATGACTGCATCTTATGTTTAGCACAGTTATCAATGAGAATGTGAATGTTTGGCAACGGAAAATTATCTTTCGGACTTGCTTTGTTGAGATCTCTATAATCGACACAAATTCTGATCTTTCCATCTTTCTTGGCCACTGGAACAATGTTGGCTAACCAAGTTGGATATTGTGTCACTTCCACTACTTTAGACTCAATCTGCTTGGTAATCTCCTCTTTGATATTTATGCTCAACTCTGGCTTGAATTACTGAGTTTTCTGCTTTATTGGAGTGAAATCTGGATTGATCTGAGAAACCATATTTGTACTTAGCCCTGGCATATCCCTATAAGACCAGGCAAATACATCGATGTATTGTCTAAGAAGATGAACTAGGTTCCTTCTTTGAGCTTCAGTCAGATGGACGCTGATTCTCACTTCCTTGACGCATTCCTCATCTCCTAGATTTACGGTCTCGGTTTCTTCTAGATTCAGCTTGTGCTGCTTCTCAAATTGCCGAAACTTCTCAACGACATGTTCCGATACTGCAGTTTCTACTTCATATTCCTGGCATTCATCACCATCTGCCTCATTTTGTTCGTTCGGCTCATGACATTGGCAGGTTTTAAATTACTATTACTGAAATCATAAACAAACAGAGTTAGAAAAGTAAAACATAAACAGATAAGTAAATAAGCAAATTTTGATAAGAGAGGCTTTTCATTTAAACTAAAAAACAGGCACAAACTTTGGCCATGACCAAAGGTCATTCCGTCTTCCTAAACATTACGGGGGAATTTTAAAACTCAAAAAAGGGAAAACTGCATAAAGGGTGGGTCTCGGGCCTCTTACGGACTACCACCAATTTTTAAAACAAAGATAAACACATGTCCTTTCTACCAAGATGAGCGAGGGATCAGGAGTGGCGTAGAGGTCCAGTTGGACAATTTCTCCTCCGGCTCAGCATCACGGATGCCTGATGTTCCGGCCTCTTCCTCGACGATTGCATCAATTTCTTCAAAAAGGGCCCAGATTCCTTCCCAAGACCGCCATCGTTGACATATTCTCGCACTGGGAATGATTGGTACAAATGAGGTATCGGCCTGGCCAATACTGGATCAATACTCTTGTTCACCACCTTTTCTTCATCGTCATCCGTAGGGACATACCCCAAACAAAACTTTGTTCCTCTGGCAGGAATTTGAATAAGCTCGACAATTCCTTGAAAATGCTTCCCCAATCCGAAACCTGGTTCGAAACCGCTCCGGAGCATGACGGTAGCTATCATCTTTTACACATAAGGCATATGGAGTTGAAGAGCCAAATCATCACCGGTGGCATTTACCAGCTCCACAGTATAGAAATCACAACCTCGGGAGACCTCATCAACAATGGGCGCATATCCGTTGGTATGACTTCTTTCGCCATAAATGACCAATTCGCGGTCTTTCCAGATGAACTTCATCAATTGATGCAGGGTGGATGGCACGGCCCCGGCCATGCGAATCCACGATCTTCCCAAGGGCAAGTTGTAACTAGTGTCGATATCCAACACCTGAAATTCCACACTAAATTCTGCAGGACCCACCTCAATTTCCAAATTTACTTCTCCCAGCGTATCTCTTTGCTCTCCATTGAAAGCTCTCACATTGACTTGGTTCTGGTGAACCTTTCCCAAGTCAAAGTTTAGTTGCTTGAGAGTCCAAAGTTGGCAAATATTGAGACCAGACCCATTATTGACAAAAACATCATTTATGATCTTGTCTCGACATTTAATGGTGACGTGAAGAGCCTTGTTGTGCATCGTGCCTTTAAAGGGTACCTCTTCGTCACAAAAACTAATGCGGTGTCCTCGAATGACTTGGCTTATCATGGCTGCCAAATTATCACTGTTAGTGCCCACGGGCACATAAGTGTCATCCAAAGCTTTCATCAAAGCTTGCCTATGCAGTTGTGAGCTCATCAGTATGGTCCACACAGAAATCTGAGCCGGTGTTTTCTCCAGATGCTTCACAATTGAATAATCCTTCGGTTGCATTTTCCTCCAGAACTCTTCTGCCTCGGCCTCGCTGATTGGCCTTTTAGACTGATCCTTCCTCTGCCCTCCTTGGGCCAATTCTTCCAGTGTATAACATCTACCGGATCTAATCATGCCTTGAGTCACAACCGCTTCAATCACAAACTTCTCTCGAGGGGGAATTTCTCTTGGCACCAAGGCAACAACCTTCTGAGGTGTCATAAATATAAATTCCTTCTTATCCTTAATGGACAACGAAGCCACAACTTTCTCGAGGTCATTTGGCACAACAAAGACAATTTCTTTTGGCATGCACCACTCCTCCTCCGTTTCTATCATGTTGATATTGACGCCTCCATGGTTTGGAAGAGGATTACTATTGACGTTGGGTGCAACGGTCTGAAGAGTGACCACTCTCTGGTCGATTAAGTCCTGAATCTTGTGCTTCAGAATAATACAGTCTTCAATGTCATGCCCAATACTATTGGAATGATATGCACATCTTCGATTAGGTCTATAAAATCTAGAGCTGGTGTCAACAGGCTTGGGCCGCACAGGATGGATAAAACCTGTCGTGGTCAATCGCTCGAATAGTTTTGTTCGGCTTTCAATGAGCGGGGTGAAATTTCTAGCAGGCTTCTTCTCAAATTTGGGACGAGGATCGTAATTGCCTTGTTGAGGGGGAGGCATTTGATGATAATTTAGGGTGTTTTGGAGGGGAGCTTGATACCTCAGATAGGAACCGGTTGGGCAGTTTGGCTGTGGAGCTTGGTAGTTCGAAGGGTTATTTTGGTAATATGGAGGTGGGGTTTGATATACTGGGGGAGGAGCTTGGTAGTTTGTCTGTACATTTGTACAGTTTGGGGCGGCATTTCGGTAATGAGGAGGTGGGGTTTAATATACTGGAGGTGGGGTTTGGTAGACGGGAGGATGGGTTTGGTAAACGGGAGGGGGAGCATTTTGGTAATTGGGGGGAGGGGTTTGACAATCGGCCTGTACATAACAAGCCGGGTATGAACTCTGCGAAGGTCGAGAACGACCTTGGTACGATGAGGATTTTCTTGAGGGTTTCTTTCCGTCAGACGCATAAGAAATAGAAGACACGTCTTCTCTCTTCTTCTTCAACAACCCCGAGGATCCGGGTGAGGCAGCAACACGGGCAATCTTCCCGGTTCTTAATCCATCTTTGATAGTCTCACCTATCTTGACTATCTCGGCAAACTTTGCCCCAACGAGCAACATGATCCTATCATAATACTCGGGCTCTTGAACCCGCACAAATACTTCAATAATTTCTTTCTCAGACATAGGAGGTCGAACCCTAGCTGCCTCTTTTCTCCATCTATACGTAAATTCTCTGTAGCTTTCAGTCGATTTCTGCTTCATCTTATCCAAGGAATATCAATCAGGAACGATCTCCACATTATAGGCGAAACGCTCGACGAAATCCTTAGCTAGTGCATTCCAGCTAGACTACTGTTTCGTCTCATGAGAGGTAAACCATTCCAATGCTTCTTCCCTTAGACTTTGGCTAAAGAGTCGCATTAACAAGGCTTCATTCCTGCCAACTCCTACGAGTTGGTCACAATAAGCTCTCAGATGAGCCAATGGGTTTCCGGTTCCTCCAAAAGTTTCGAACTTCGGTACTTTGAACTCTTCCGGAAGGTCCAAGCTTGGATGGATGCACAAATCTTCGTAACTAAACCCGGTGACTTCTGGAGTATAATGCAACTCCTTCACGGCTTTCATGATCTCCTCTTTCATATTTTGTTTGGACGACTCTTCTTTAGCTCTCCACTTTTTTTCTTGTTCCTCGTAATGATCAAGTTCGGAATAGTTGGCATAAAGCTCATTTGGAACTGGAATTTGGAAAGTGGTCTTTTGAGGCAGGGGTGGAGCGATGGACGGATTCTGGGCATTTTGATGGGCCTGGTAGTTTTTGGGGAAAGTTTGGGGGTTGGTGTGCTGATTTTTGTGATGGGGGGAATTTTGTGGATTATTGACATTCTGGTTTTGCGGGGGAGGGCGAGCTTGTGGGTTGGCATTTTGAGGAGGAGGGAATTTATGAGGATTAGCATTCTGAGGGTGAGGTGGTGCTTGGTGGGAAGCGGAGGCGTGATGGGGGGTTAGAGGCGGTTAGATCAATGATGGAAGAATTTTGAGCAGGACTGGAGGGTTGGTTTTGAGCCTGTTCTGCGTTTGAAGTAGGAAAGTAGAGTGGGGGCCTTCCGTCTGCTGGAGCATTGAAAATAAAAATTGGATTAGGCAAATCTTGCCTTTTCTGCATTTCGACCCTCATTTCGTTGATCTGCTGCATCAACTGCATAATTAATTCATTCTGATCAGCGATAACGGGCTGAGCCACGACGACATCAGTTAGGCCAATCTCTTCATTGTTACACCCATTACTACTTTTTATTTCCGTGATCTTTGGTCGGGGAAGGACTCTTTAGGAGCCTTAGATCTTGTGAAGTAAGGATGATCAGCCAGCTTATCGACACAGAGCAGTTCTACGTACCTTTAGAAGAAAAACAACTCAAAGGTAAATCTGTTAGTTTTTATTCGTGACAAACGGTGCAAAATATCACATAGATGGCATATAAACACATAAGAGTTGCTTCGCTTGAGGACATGTTAACCCACGAATAACGGGGACTGATTTTTGAATAAGTAGGAATTTGCTCATTTTATTTTGAGACTAGCAACCCCGGAAGCTTGAATTATGTTGAGCTAAGGTCTTCTCGCTGCATCTCCTGGCATCTGTGAACTCCGTGTTTCCTTGTAGAATGAAAGGGGAAAAAGAAAATTTTAGAAAGATAGGAGAACATTTTTTTTTTTTTTTTTACAAAGAAACTGAAAACAGGCGATAAAACCCCCAAAACAAAAATTGTGCCTTTATCAAGGCTTCTTCTTCAGCAGCTTCAGATTGAGTGTCTTCGGGACTGGTAATATTGACCTCTTGATTGAGGAAAAAGTATTTTCCACGCAGCCTTTGAAGCTCCAGGGTTATATCCTCATCTTTCTTCCGCATAGAAATTATCTCTTCGTCCATGATAGCTAATTTTACCTTCTTAGTTGTCATCTCCACGTCTAATGCGGCACTTTGACTAGTGCGATTGTGGTGGTGAATTCTAGTTCTATTCCTCTTTGTTCTACTTCTCGGATCTCTCGGTTTATCCTCAATTCCTCCTCAGTCAACTCCACTTCGATATTTCGGCATTTTCCATCTTAGCGGTGATGCAACCTTTCCTCTTGATAGAATAATATATTAGGATTTGATAGTGGGATTCAGTTTTGGTTGAGAAACTCAAGACTCTAGGAATTTTGGTCGAACATTTTGGTAGTGACTTGTATTTGGTATTGTAGAGATTTTCAGAATTTTTTCAAAAAGGAGTGGGCCAAAATGTCCTCATTCAAAGCAACATATAAACAGTCAAAGCACAGAAGTAAACAAACAAATATCGCGTCCTAAACAGATATGTGACCCTTTTGTGCCAAGGGTAGGCTTAACGATTTGAAGGATGTATATGTCTTTTTAAGGCAATTCATTATCCCCAAAATATATCATTAATAGCATTCGAAAAATGTCAAAATAGGGGAAATAAGTTCAGAAAGTAAATTACAAAACAAAGTACAAGTTAAAGCAATCCCGCACAAGGGATGATAAAGAACTTCAAGCTGCTTCTGGCCCTTTGCCAAGTCTGGTTCTCTTGGCGAAGCTGACTTCTTCCCATATAGTGTATATGTTCGCCCATAGGTGATCTCTTGCTAGCTGAGCCCCTTCCTGATACCTGAATCTCTCTACCGACTGGATTTGTTGCTCCATGCTATCATCTAATTCAGACATGCATTGTCTTGCTCTTCGCAGCTCTTGCTTCAGCTGGGCTATGACTTCGGTGTCTTCTGAATGTCGGCGTTGATAACCCAACTCATTCTTCTCATACTTCTCTTGAAGTCGATGGAGTCGAACTTGATGCTTAGCACCCACATCTGCAATAATATGAGGGACATTTGGACCAGGCTCAATGGTTCCGGTGAGGTTCTTCGTTAACCATTCTTTGTACTCCTCAGAACATTCGGGTACAAATCTGTTCGGGACCGGCTCACCCAACACCATTCGAGCCTTCCATGCTTGAATTACCTTTCTAGTAAAAGAGACTTCACCATTTTCGTGATCCGTTGCAAATCTCCTCATGTCTGCGGTTTGGGGAAACTCTTGTTTTCCTCCTAGTTGTCTAAGGACTCGAGCTGGAGCATACGGTCGAGTTCCTCTCAATCCGGAAAATATCAAGTATGGGGTCTTTTCACTTTGAATCACCATTTGTTTTGTTACCACCAGACTTTCGATCGACCACTGCACATTTTCTTCCCTTAACCCCTGAAGTCTTGGATACCAAAATTCTTGACCTCCAGTTTTGTTGAAATGATTAAGATACACCCACCAATCGTGGCCCCCAAGTTCGTTTGGTCGTCTTAAGCAGATCTGGTTCTTCTGGATCATGGGCTTTGAGCAAATGTCTCATCATCCACCACTGAAGTATCAGATTGCATCCTTGAAAGAAACGTTTGCCGCTTTTACACCTATCTAATGCTCTGTAAATGTTAGCAAGAATCATGGGCGCCAAATTGTAGTACTTGACCGCTGACCCGTAGCCTACTCCATTAAAGATAGCATGAGCGACCATTACTACACTTGGATGGATAGTGTAGTTTGGTCCTTGGGGAAATACCATTGTCCCGAGTAGGCATATCGCAAAAGCAAGATGACGTGTTTCCTTCCATTTTTTCCGCAGAGACAAATTCTTCTTTGAACTTTTCGAAAGCTCTTGCACGTCCAAATCGATAATAAAGCTTTCGAAGTGGAATGTTTGCCCCGGGAAGTTTGTCCATCCATTCGGCTTTGACAAGTGAAAGTTTTTCTTTAACTTTGTCAAAATCCCATATTTTTGGAAAAAGGAGATCAGTATCGGGTTTACGCTTCCTCTTATTGCACATGCTGACACTCTCATAACTTGCAAGAACTTCCTCGATAGTTGGAGTCATTTCTACTTCTCTGAATCGGAATACCATGTTATCGCTGTCCTAAAATTTCACCATTGTTCCAATCAAATCGGGCCAAACGTCCATTTCCATTAGTGACGTGAGATGGCCTACATATCTTTGAACCTTTTTTTTGTCTTCATTGTTCATAAACTTCCACCAAACTTGGAGGTAAGGATGGGGTATGGTCACCATTCGGGTCCTCAAGGGCTCGCACATTGAATTCATCCTTCAAGAAAAAGAGAAAAAGGTAAGTTACCCCCACCCCATTAGATAATTGATTTGTTTAAAATGACATATACATCCTTCAATTAACACATAAGCATGATTGTCTTTTATTGACCCATGGGCCAAATAGACACAAAGTGGGACTCTAATGGGCCCAACACGCCTTGGGTGTTGGGTCGACTTAGTTCAAAATGCGCTAAATTCGGGATTTGATTTCGCTCTACCCTAGTTGACTACGAGTGGCTTTTGAAAGACCGGGAACCCAAGCGGACAACTTAGGCTGGAACTCATGACAACCATTGGACGCCTGACGTACCAATAAATTGCCGATCATTTCGAGAAAGGGTTGAGCATAAAAAGTCCGGCTGCGATTACGCAGAAACCGTTATTTAATATACTATACATATATCAGAAAATGCCATGAATGCGATGACAGTTTATAGCAATTTAAATAGATAAAGCATAGATAAAATAGTTCAACAATTAACAACAGATAGTCAAATAGTCAAATAGTCAAATCATTATGGTTAGAACTTAATTAAATCCCCAGTAGAGTCGCCATTTCTGTTTTATGAAAAAAGAATGACTTGTTTTCGAAAAGTTAATATAACTTACGTTTTGAAGAAAAATCAATTTTCAAAGAGAGTCGCCACTTAATTTTTGAAAGAAATTAAGAAAACTTAATATTTTCAAAAGATTTTAAAACAGAGAAAAAATCATTTGGAATCCAAAGAGGGTTCAGGGTTCAATTTACATTTCGAAAATGTGTTAGGCCCTCGAAATGTCCGCTAACGTGCGGTTGACCAACGACTTGACTAAAATGACTAATTTAAAAAATATTAATTAAGTAATAAAAATCTATTTTTATTTAGAAAGAAATAAACTAAAAGATTTTCAAGAATCTAACTCATATATTAACCAGACAATTAATAAATAATTCATAAATAAAGTAAGTAATAAATAAAATATAAATATTTAAGTTTGAATATAAAAGAGGAAACAACTTTCTTTTGGGAATTTAATTAAGTAAAACCAATTCACAGAAAAGATTAATCAATACAACAACAAATAAACAAAATAGAGGGAAAAATATTGAACTTGAGCCATTTTGCCCAAATTCCAAATCTGATGGGCCCAAATCCTGTCCTAAAACTAAAATTATCAAAAAAATATGGACATTGGCCCATCTAAATCAAAATTCAGCTGCTGGACATCCTTTTGGGCCCATTTGCCTGTTGAGAATTTGTGTATACATTCAGCGTATACCGTTGTATAAAAAATGTATACAACTTCCGAAACCTGTATATGTTGATACATAGCCTATTTTTAAGACCTCCAACACCTGCATTTTTTAGTTTCAGCCCTGTACTCCTGTATTACAAAATTGAGCCTTGTACATTATTGAATAATGAGTGTATATAGGCTGTTTTCAGCTTTCCGGGACTTGTAATTTTCAATTTCCAGCCTCACACTTGCTGCTGTTTTGGTGAAGGATGACTCAACAGATGATGAGTCTTAATTCAAACTCGGAAATGCCAACATGGGGTCCATGTTTGGACCCAATTTGATGTCGCATGCCACATAAAGAAGTAAAAAATACATAAGCAACAGCTTATCCTCTTAATATGGAAAAGTTAAACTAAAATAAGTATGCTATTGTTTCATACTTTAGATATCCTAAAGAAGACACAAACAAAAAATCTCTCATGAGATTTGATTAAGATAGGATGATTTAAGCTTGATTATTCAGGAACATTACATAAAGGATGGGTCCATAAATCAAGGGCAGTGGGCAACAAACAATTGTAGATAATCACAAGCTAAAATTGAAGCCAAGTTATTAACATACCATTTTAAAATTTCAGCCAAGGTAAGGAAGGAACAAGCAAAAAAAAAAAAAACTAGTAGAGAAATTAAGATTCAATATAAAGTTGGCAACATTATCTTTTGATCAAAACAACTAACTTCAAGTAAGAAATGGCAACAGAAAGAGAGTCGAAATATTTCAAAGACCCTATTCATTGTTTGAAGAAATTAAAATAGTTTAACAAGGAAATTATGACAAATCATAAGTCCAAATCGATCACATTGATGCATAGCTAGAAGAGAAACAACACTAGCATGAAGATGGCTCGAAAAAATGGAACAAATCAATGAGTAAGTCAAGCTTAGAAGGATTAAAACTTAAAAGGGAAGGAACTGAGACAAACTATGATCTAAAATCAAACTAAGGAATGAGACCGAATTCACATGGTGATGAATCACAAAGAAATCAAGGTGGGAATTAAAGACATCTAAAATCTCCTATAAGAGCATTTTAACACCAGTAAGAAACAAACAGCAGCCAAGTTCATGTCGGAACCAATTCATCATTTATTGAGCATAAAGACATGCTAAGATAACTACTTCAATATCCTAAGGCTTCACACATTGAACACTCAATAAAGATAAGATAGAGGAAATCGAGAGATTTTGAAATGCACATATCAACAGTAAATAAAATAGAAGAATCGATTTCTGACTAATACCCATCGATCCATAATATTCTCTTAAGGACACATAAATCGAAATCCATAAAGAAGACTGAAACTAAGCATAAATGATAATGATAAGAAGCGTTTACCTCTTTCTGGGCAGCAAATCTGGGACCAACGAGCAAGAGAGCAGGCAACTTCAACTTCTCTGACGGAGCTACAATGGGTTCTGGCAAAAAAGCTTTGAAGAAAGCTTCCCAAAAAAAAGAGTCTGAAAATAAGTCGACTTGTTCACAATAATGCTATTCTTGCCTTGATTTTGGCTTTGATCTTAGTATTTTTTATATTCTTTTTCCATCCTCCCCTCTTCTTGGATTGAAGACTGGAGATGGGTTTATATAGAAGGGAGAATGGAATCAAAAAAGGAGGGGAAACAGGAGGGATTTCGGATGATATTCCCAAATTTAAAATTCGAATTCCTTTTGAGATAAGGTTGCCAGCTCTATAGTATAAATTCCTAATGGAATTGAAAGGCTGGCCGCTTGATTAGAAACCAAGGATGAACGAGCGAGGAGATGGGGACATGTTGGATGATTCTCCAATGTTCTTGTACGAGACGGACACGTCGAGAGGAAAGGACGACCCGACTGGATTGTTGGAGCTTGGGTCGCATTTTTCTGGGTTTCGTTACTGCTGCTGGGTTCATGAGGAAGAAGAACGAAGTTAGGGCGGTGGGGTCACGTATGTCTGAGTTTGTTTTGATCGCTGTGTGTATTGTTGTTTGTATGCTGGTGGGTTGAGATTGGGTTACTGAAAGTAATGGGCCTGATTTAAATAGGCTCAAAATTGGGTTCAAGGTGAGGTTAAAAAGGTTAGATTTGCAAATACAAAATGGCTAAATGGATTACAATTATAGCCATATCGAATTCAAAACATAGCCGAATTGAGTTAATTTAGTGAATCCGGCTAGAATTTAAGCAGATGAATTAAGATTAATTAATTAGCAAGCTTCTTAAATTGAAGAAATAAAATAATTAAACTAATAAACTAAATAACTTAAAATTATAAAAATATAAATTAAATTAAACTAATTTTAATTGAATGTTTAATTAAAATAAAATATTTTTGAGATGAATTTTGAAATTCATAAAATATACTAATTATACATAATTATTATTACTATTTTTGAAATTCTATAAAAATAATTATTTTAAATCGTTTGAAATTGAAGAAGCTCGATGATTAATCTATATGGGGAGATCCAAAATTGGGTGTCAACAGAGATAAAACATTGTAGAGAGATAAACACATTCTAAAAGCAGATCTCATAGTGTTCTTGATTTAGGGGTTGAGACATTGAAGGTGAGTTGCTTCACATTTCAATTGTGGATTTGAAATTTGTGTTCTAATTTTGTAATATCTTTTTCCTTACTAAATTTCTTTGTTCTTAATTGCTAGAAATGTAGGTGTAGTGCTTATACGAAATTGGGGTTTTTGTGCTAGAAATAGACAAGTTTACTTTGGTGTTTGATTAATTGCTCTATTGATTTTGTAATTCCTTGTTTCCATGTTAATTTCATGAAATAGATTCAATCTAGTTTTTATGTTTGAATTAATAGGTTAAGAGTGCACGCTTAACCTTAGCTTTAAATTTTCTTGGGTTGCTTGAAAAGAGAGCTCGTGAAGCTGAAAATTAGATTGATAATCACATCTTAAGTTTGAATCTTGAATTTGAGATCGAAAGATGAATGTTTAGGGTTTCTTTATTGGGTGCAAGGCTTCCTTCTAAGAGAGCTCTACGACAAGGTAGTGGGTTATTTTGTAATTGTGTGATTGAGATCAAAAGGAGATATCACAATAATATGATTTGTGATCGAAAGATGATTAGTGTAATTGACGATGACCTAGCCTACCCATAAGTGATTGAATAATTGTGGATTGAATTGCAGTGGATTGTTGAGTGTTTATTGAATCCCAAGTTTTCCTAATTCCCATATATCCCTTGCTAGATATCGTCTTTGCCCCGGTTAGAAGTGTAGTTATAAAAATTTCCTTCTATTTGATATTCTTGTACCTTGCAAGTCTAGGTTCAAGCTAGAATCTAGTTACCCTTTATCTTTTCAATTGCCATTATATTGTTCCTTCTGGGATTTAACCTTGACTCTTAGTTGGGTATTTTTGTTGACAATGAACACTCACTCTGTTAATTAGTTTTGGTGGGTGATTTGAGCGTTATCAAATATGGCGCCGTTGCCAGGGATCAATGAGGCGTATCATATTGATTTAGGATTTCTAGTTTACTTGTTTCTATCTAGATCGTGAATAGTTTTCTTTATCTTCGTTTGTTTGTTTTGATGGCTGTTTGTGATCATTATATCTTTGTTAGTTTTATGCCCACCATCGATCCAGGGCCTTTGAGCGAGTGAAATGTTATAGGTCAATTGAGGATGAGGAACATGGAGGAAAAGCTCAGTTGGCGCAAGAAAGCCCTATGCCTTCTCTCCCAAGAAATAGAAAGGTTTCGTAAAAGGTACCTAGCTCGGTGTTATGGCATGGTCGACCTTGAAATTGGACTTGCTACTCTTAGGGCTTAGGTGAGAGAAATTGTGAGGATGAAAACTCCTCGTTATCCAATGGCCAAAATGAGTGAAGAAGAGTCTTATGACTTGCACCTTGCTTGGTGTGAGGAGACGTTTCAAGTCATTTTCAGGGATGAAAGATTTTAAACTGAGCAAATCGAAGAGGTGGAGGTAGATATAGAAGATATCTTGAGCTTGTCTTACCAACCCAAAGAAATAACAATCGAAGAAGCCAGAAAAACTGTATGATACTAGAGTTGCATGAAAAAGCAAAAAAGATCATAAATGGCAACTTTAGATCATGCAAAATCGAGGGTGTAACACTATTGAAAACCACAATTCATGAAAAGCAACATTTAAGTGGGTCAATAACCCTCCCATCCTTACTCTTGCCTAAGGTTCCAAAACGGAAGAATAATGCAAAGCTTGGTAGGAAATTCAAGTCTTCAAAGGAGAGAGATTAGGTGGAACACTTGATGCTCTCTCGCACTCCCCATGGTCTTCGGAGTGAAATTGACCTCAAGTTGGGGAGATGGTTCATTACCTCAAAGTGGAAACACAAAGGGTGATGTACCCAGCGTCGCGCCGCGACGTTAAATTGTGCGCCTGATGGGAGGCACCCCATTCGTATCTAGATTAGTTTAATTTTAAGTCTTTAGTCATAAGAGTAGGTTTAATTTGTCTTTTGACTAATCCTGATGATTTTATAGTGTTAGAGTTAATTTTAACAGGTTAGGCGGTATGAATCTTGAAGAAAATAAAGTTTGGGGCTAAAACCCCATGGAAAAATGACTTGGAAAGCATTTTGGGTGCCTATTTTCGCCCAATGAGACTGGGCGAATGGCCCAATAGACCCCTGAGTTCGCCCAATGAGACAGTGATCAACTTGAAAAAATGCCCTCAGGAGCCGCAAAAGTAGCTCCATTTCGCTAAAGCAAACTTCACTTAAGTAGAGGGGCATTCGCTTAAGCAAACCCGCATTTCATCAGAGGTTGCAAAAGAGACAAAACGTCTCTTAAGCAAAGGTAACCATTCAAAAGGCAAAGAGGCAGAATCCAAATGTACAAAAGGCCCAAAATAAAATGTACAACTTCTCATTATCCCTTTTCAGATGTATCAAACCAATTTCAACCTCTTGGTCTTCATTATGCAGTCACAATCTGCTATGTTCCTCTCACTCTTACTCTCTTAAAGTGGTAATAATTTTGGTTATTGTTGATCACTTTGTTGAAAGTTGGAGGTAGTTATTGGGTAGTAACTTCTCTAACTTGGTGGGCTGATTAAGAAGTATTTGGGGAAGTCTTGAGTACTCATTTCATGATATATTTGTTGAAATTAGGTTTAGCACCATGTGTTTGATAGTAAGCCCATATGAACTCTAAAATGATTTTTCGAAACTTTTTGTGCCGAAATAATTGAGTTTATTGGTTTCTTGTTTGTTTGTTGATAATTTTACACTGATTTTAGTTGAAATTCCGTGCTAAATTTTGAAAAAAATAATTGATTGTTCATGTTGAAGGGGGCAACTATTCGCTTTTGCGAACAGGTCATCGCTTAAGCGGTGTTCACTTATGCGAACCCTTTCGCTTTTGTGATTCCCATTTTGGCGATGTTTTCTTAGGCAAACTGAGCATCGCTTTTGCGATATCTTGGGCAATTTCCTGCCGGTGTGAATTTTACAGAATGCTTATTTTGGTTCTAACTTGAGTTCCAACAATTTTTATTGACTTCTAATTATTAAATAGGATTGTTTAACAAATAATTCACACACTCATATTCTATTGTAATTTACATATTCTCACAGTCAAGAATGGCACACAAACTAGGTTTCGAGGAGGAAGTGGTGGTCGAATATGACCAATATCGATTTGTCTCTCTCTGGGCATAAGAGATTTATTATGTTGATCTAATGAAGAAGAAGCTACTTCTGAAGAGAGGCATATCACTCGATAAAGTTGAGGAAACACTTTCACCTTTCCACCAAAGGTTGTTGGCATCCGGTTGGATATGCTTTGCAGGTGAACCTTGCAAGGCAAATGAGAAATGAGTTCAGGAGTTTTATACCAACCTTATGGAGATCGATATGGCATCAAAGATGATTACTATTGGGGGCAAGGTTTCCGATTATGGGTCGGAAGCAATCAACCAGGTATATGGGTTACTCACTATGATATCAAGGCCTTCACTGACAAAGATAGTGAGTAAGGTGCTTGGCTACCTTCAAAGCCATGTCTGGGATGAAATGTTCCATGGACCGCCACAAAGGACAAAATTTTATGTTCAGATCTGACTGCGGAGGCAAGGACATGAATGTTGATAGTCTGTAGACATATTTCTTTAAGTGGGAACATTAGCAACATTTTGGTGTTGAGAGCTAAGATAGTGGCTTGTGTGCTTGATGATGTCCCGCTCAATATAGGCAATTTGATTGTGAATGAGTTTTGGTGGTTCAAAATGCATGATAACCTTTCTCTTGTTTTCCCATCTATGATCACGGATCTTTGCAAATAGGCTTAGGTAGAGATACTTCCGAGTGATACTTGGATGGAGTCCAAAAATCCTATTTATCTTCTTAGGATGCATGGTGAGGGCTCATTGGTGAAATAAAAAAGAGGAAGATGGACCCCAATAACGCTGTGCATGTGGAGGATGACTTTTCTATACCTCCAATCTTTGGTCTATTTGAGTCTTTAGCAAGTGAGTTACGGTTGTGAAGGAGATCATGGAAAAGCTGCCCCAAGGGCCACGTGAATCATCTGTAGGACCGATATCTTATGTGCCTCAAAGTGAGTTTGATGCCTACTTGATTGATCAAAGAAAGCAAAGAGCTCAACTTGCAAATTTGGAGAACGCCTATGCTAGCTTGGCCTAGTCACATGGTGAGTTACGCATCTCACATGGTAAAATGAAGAAGTGGGAGAAGAGTCGAGACAAGTTCTTCACTTGGATGTGGAAAGGGGTTAAAGGCCTTAGAAAGTGTTGAAGGTGAATGAGCCACTCCCGACTTCTAGGCCTAATAAGGAAGAAGA
Organism: Solanum etuberosum; assembly: GCA_029582245.1. Classification (NCBI taxonomy): domain Eukaryota; kingdom Viridiplantae; phylum Streptophyta; class Magnoliopsida; order Solanales; family Solanaceae; genus Solanum; species Solanum etuberosum. Next base: position 39,022 of record JAJONR010000997.1, on the reverse strand, counting down.
TGAGCCGGCTACATTGAACGATGATGATGGAGAAGAGGATAGCGAGGCCACTGAGATTGTTGATTGTTGTTTGGGGGGTGTTTCCCTTTGGGTCGTTTTATCTTGTTTTTATTAGCATGTTGGATTGTTGATTGTTGTTTGTTTTATTTTTTTATTATTATGCAAATTATTCATTTTAATTATGTTTTGGTTTTATTATATTAGTATATTTTGTTAGTTTATGTTTTGTAAAAATAAGTGTGTTGATTGTGTTTCACTCTTAATGCCTTGAATCCTTGAAGCAGGGGAAGTATGAGTACCTATAGCTTGTGAATTTAGGTACCAGTGCAAAATCTCAATGAAAAGGCCTAAATTTGCCCAATGATAGACAGGGTGACTACTTTCTTAAGGGAAAATTGTCATTTTATTGAGTTTTGTTTGCTTGGTGATAATTTAATATGAGGTTGTGACTTGTTTGATACTAATCGATTAAGTCAAGCCTTGTGAGTATGAATCGAGCTCCCCTCCGAAAAGTTTGTAAAAGTGAATGATTTTGTGACAATGGGTTGACTCTTTTTGTGACTCTAAGTTACTAGGTGGTGATTATCAAATGACTCATTTGTTCCTGACTAGGAAGTGAAATTAAGCCGTCTTGAATAGCCTCATGCCATGTGTGGAGAGTCTTTGTGAATAATGCCTTGTGTTCACATGTGTTAACTAGAACTTGCCTGGGTGGGCTTAAACTGTTGATCTTGATTGAGTTTAATTGGAGAAATCATCTTAGACTTTCTTTGATTGTTGATGGTGTCCACTTAGCTTAAAAATCCCACCTTTGCACTAAATGTTTCCTTAGTTGTCCCCTTTGCGCCTTATCGTTTTATTGGCAATTACATTACAAGCCTTGAATCTTTTTGAAAAGTAACCTTCTTTTGAACCCTTTCCCTCCTTGGACTTGAGAATCGTGGAAATTGAGGCTAAACGTCTAAGTATGGGGTGTTATGGGAAAATCATCGATGGATACTTAACACATGAGGGCTTGATAAAAAAGAGTTGAGAATGGAGGAAAAGCTCAACAAAAGAAAGAAAAAGTTGTAAAAAAAGGAAAAATGCAAATAAATTTGAGATTTGAATCCTCCAAAAAGTTGAAAAGGGCTGCTTGTGGTGCATCTTGAAAAAAAATAAGAAAATGATGTGAAGTGTGCATTAAGTTGAAAAGTGAAGAAAAGTGGAAAGTTGTTGATTGAAAAGTTGTTGTGTGGTGTTCAAGGAGGGTGTAGTCACGTGTACCTAAATATTATCCTAACCTTCCCTAAGACTACATTACAAGCTCAACAAATTCCTTAGAGATCTCTAATCGAATGAAATTGAGTTGATGTTAATTGAAAATATGGGCAAGCCTATGGTTTGACATTTGTGTTCATGAGATGATTTGTTTTGAGTGTGAGTGTTTGTATTGTTGTCCCTTGTGTTGTGAATACTTGTGTGTTTTTGTGGGACACTTCTTTTCATTGAGGGCATGAATGCTAGGATGGATTGGTGAAGTTGATAGATTCCAAAATTGAGTCAAGCGAAGTTGTTAGAGTACTAGCGATTGTGACTCACTTCTTGAGAATCCTGGTTGTCATTTGATCATTTTTGGAAGTCTTGAAATTGTGCATATTGTGCTTGAACTTGAGGGAGTTGCTTGGATCCAATATCAGTTGGGTACTTGCTAGTTATTAGTACCAACCAAAGCCATGACCATGATTCTTTGAATGAAAGAGTGTTGTGCCTAAATTGAGGGCCTCTTGTATTTTGAATTTTTGTTTTGCTTGAGGACAAGTAAGATTTTATGTTGGGGGTGTTGATGAGAGGCGAATTTGCACTCATTTAGAGATCTTTTCTTATGATTTTTTGGCACTCAAAGTAGAGAAAGAGACTAATTATGCTTTGAATTGTCTTATTCAGGTGTTTTGATGTTAGGAGAGGAAACGTTGATCAAATGTGGATTCAAAGTTCAAAAAGAGCGAAGACCTGGAAGAAAGTAAGCCACGGGTATTACACCTACGAAGCACGGGTCGCTTAGGCAAACCAGTCAGCAGCTCACTTAAGCGAGGACGCGGCGTTCTCTTCTGCGAACTGGGCCAAAAGGGTGGAGGTCGCTTAAGCGAACTAAGGTGCACTTCTGTGAAGTTCGCTTTTGCGAACCTCCTGCAGCTTTTTCGAAGCTCGCCTTTTCAAACAGGGGCAGAATTTGAAATTCTCAAGCTTTGGACCCAAATTCAGAAAATGGGGTTAGAGTATGGCATAAGGAGGATCAATGAATTTTTAGAGAGAGAGAGAACATTGTAGAGAGATGAACACATTCAAAAAGTAGATTTGATAGTGTTGTTGATTTAGGGTTTGAGACATTCAAGGCGAGTTGCTTCACATTTTAATTGTGGATTTTGAAGTTTGTTGTTCTAATTTAGTAATATCTTTTTCCTTACTTCATTTCCTTGCTCTTAATTCCTAGAAATGTGGGTGTAATGCTTATATGAAATTGAGGATTTTGTGCTAGATATAGACAAGGCTAATCAGGTGTTTGATTAATTGCTCTATTGCTTTTTGTAATTCCTTGTTTTCGTGTTGATTTCATGAAATAGGTTAAATCTAGTTTTCATGTTTGAATTCATAGGTTAAGAGTGAATTCTTAACCTTAGCTTCCGAGCTTCATGGGTTTCTTGAAAATAGAGCTCGTGAAGTGGAGAATTAGATTGATAATCGCATATGAACTTTCAATCTTTAATTTGAGATCGAATGATGAAAGTTTAGGGTTTCGTTGTTGTGTGCAAGGCTTCCTTCTAAAAGTGGTCTATGTTAAGGTAGTATGTTATTTTGTAATTGTGTGATTGAAACCTTAATGAGATATCGCAATAAAACGCTGTGAGATCAAAAGATAATTAGCGTAATTGACGATGACCTAGCCTACCCATTAGTGATTCAATGATTGTTGATTGAATTCCAGTGGATCGTTTGGTGTTGATTGAATCCCAAGTTTTCCCGATTTTCATGCATCCCTTGCTTGATATCGTCTTTTCCCCCGTTCATAGTTTAGTTAAAAAAAAAAGGCCTTTTATTTCATTTTTGTGTATCTTGTATGTCTAGGTTAAAGCTAGTATCTACTAAGCCTTTATATTTTCATTTGCAATTATACTGTTCCTTGTAGGGTTCGACCCCGACTCTTAGTTGGGTATTTTTATTAACGACGACCGCTCACTCTTTTAATTAATTTTGGACGGTGATTTTAGCGTTATCAGGCGACATTAGTCAGGCTCACAGACCACGAGCAGCGATCGCCATTTGTTCATCAGCTCACCTTTCATTTGCGTCAGCCTTTCGGTGTTTGAACCTTAGCTGACAAACTCATTCAAGTATGCCTTTCACATTTGGTAGATCACCGATTACCACCTTTGTTTGCCTTTTAAGCCATCATTATTATCCAAGTCCTGTCACCTTCGACGATGGTCATCTTACTCGCCCTTCCTCTTTGGCGAGTCACCATTTCTCTTTTGGTTCACTGACCTTCCTCGATTATTTTTAATTGTGAGAACTGTGACTTTGGGAATGGTCATGCCATTTGGGCGATCCGCCCTTTCGGTTAGGCGACTCACAGTGTGGAGTTTACACTTCTTTTAATGATTTTGGCCTTTTCTTTTAAGTATTAATGCTCACCTTGTCCTTTAGGCTTCATAACTGTAAATAATCAAAATATCATTAGAATACGACATAATTAGGCATTGATGACTCTAATTGTTGAACTAAAAATGCCTCAAATGTATGTAAATATACTACTCATCAACACCCCAACTTAAATTTTAGCTTGTCCTCAAATAAATTAAGAACACAATAAGTTCAACGAGGGTATCTACAATAGTTCTAAATGAGAGCTAGCATGCAAGTGTCACTACAACACTACTCTCAAGAAAATGCAACACTAAATCATGATACAAAATAGCTTCAAATGATGACTAGCCAGTCTGAATTTACGCTCAACCTCACTATTTCATCTTTTCTAGTGCAAAACAATGTTTAAACAAATGCATTAAAGTGCCCTCATATAAGGAATGACTTCATGTTCTCGCAAAGCAAATCAATAAAGAAGTTAAGAATCAATACAACTCTCACTCTTCGAAAAAGAAATACATGAAAGCGTCATCTCATAGGTTTTCTCATATTTAGTAATTATCACACAACCTAGTTCATGGAAGATATCAAAGGTATTTTAGGCTTGTTATAGGGTTGAAGGTCAAGATATGATCAGTTTGGTTCAGTGACTTCACCTTTCCAAAGCATTGTTGTTCTCATCTTCATCTTTTCAAGCACTCAAACTTCAATTTTTCATTCAATTTATTGGATATCCCCTTTTATTCCCTCAAACTTTCTCTTCTGTTTCACTTTTCAAATTTTACTCATCTTTTTTTTATAAGGAGGGGTTCCTTTTTTTGTAACCCACTTAAAAGTTGAGTCCCACTTTTTTTTACCTTCCACTTGGCTTTCTTTCCTCCTTGCTTTCCACACCCCCAGCTTAGGTTTCTGGCCTAAGGTTTCTATTCAACTAAATCAATGCTTAGAAAAGGATTTGTGGGTGAGAAGTTAGGGACAATTTAGCTAAGGAGGTTTAAACAAGGTTGTCAACAAACGGTTCAGGCTTAAATGGTGCCAAGATGGTTGCACACCCTCACAAGGTAGTGAAAAAAGTTATAAGCATTTCGGTTCCCTCTCAAAATTTATGCCCAAGATCATTTCTTGCATTTACCAAAGCTAGACAATTGGACTAACAAGGCAAATTCTAGGATTCAACAAGCATGATTTCAAATAAAACCTCACCACACAAGGCACTAACAGACTCATTTAACATAGCTCTATAAGATCAAAAGATTACGTGTGATGTTCATTGCAAGTATCACATCAAAATGCAGCTAGTCAACCCAAGAATCAAGAAAATGATTCAAAAGTGCAGCCACATCAATTTCTTCTTGCAATCATTAGCACAAAACACATTTCTCATCATAAGTACGATCCAAGACATCGATATTGAACACAACCGATCCTCGAACATTAGAAATGAAAATTCAAGAATTTTAAAAACTTTCAAACTCTTGGGGAAAATGAATAAAGAGAGACAAAACGAGCTAAACCATCAATCATCATATTAAAAACAAAAATATATAAATACTTCAAATAATCCAAACAAAAATTCAAAAATGACAAAATGTAATTAAAAAGGGAAAATTGGCACAAGTTCCCTCACCCCACCAAAGAAAATCAGCAGTGTCCTCAATGCGACATAAAGTAAGTACGAGAGGAGAGTGGTAAAAAAATCCCTCTGACAGGCAATGCATGTGGAGTGCTCCGGTCGTCAGTCTCGGAGGAAACAACATCATCTAGGGCATCAGTGCCCTTCAAGATAGGCATATGAAGCCACACAATAGCATCAAGCGAGGCATCAGAACCCGGCACATCTATAGGAGGAATAGTAGGGTCCGAAGACACCCCACTAGTACTAATGGAGAAGGTCTCCACACGAGATCTCTCCATCATCGCTGGTAATATCATCTCCTATAAATCTTGTAGCTATGTCAATGTCTCAATTGTCTGCCTCTCATACCTAGCAAGCACTCCTCTTCTTCTGTCTTCTCAGCTGAATCAACAACAACCTCATCCTAAAATTTCTCCTATTAACAGTATCATTAACAATATCACCACCCATACTAGTCTTCTCAGCTACACTACTAGGCACCTCAAATCTTGTCTTAGAGGTAGGCATAGACTCGGGCAATGGAACCTCACCCCATAGCATGAAATTGACGGTGGACCTCAGCTTGTCTATCTCAACCCAAAGAGTAGTAATATCAGCCCTCAGAGAAGTAAACTCCGCTGAACTACCTTCAATATTCTCCCTAGCCTCCATCCGAGCCGTGAGGTCAACTAGCCTCTCACCATACGATGTCAAAGTATTTTGTAACTATACCATCTGATCTCATACATGAGAAAAAATCATTTTCAATAGCCCTCTCAATAAACTTGGGCCTCTAATTCTCTACCCTAGTCACTCTCACATCAGCAGACTGAAAAAGGTTTCCCATTTAGTATATCAGGGTGTGGGTCAAGGGAGATTAGGAAACAGGGGAAGGTGATGCAACGCTAGAAGTAGATGGAACAGAAGATGGCTGGGGTATACCTTTGATGGCTTAACAAAAGGAGAAGGCTGAGCAACATTGACCTCAAGGCTAGTGAGGTCTACCACGGGGGTGATGTATGGTAGTGGTAGCTTCCTCCGATACGCGTCATCAATCTTGTAATCCACATTAATCCTCTGAATGTCATTGGAGGAGACACGGGTCATCCTGACATCAGTCTTCTCCCAGAAAGGATTTTTCGCAGCCTCACCACAACTGGGTGATCAAGACTTGAAATTGGATAAAAGTTTGCTCCTAACGAGAACGTATCAGAATCTCATCAACAATAATGCACCCCACATTTATTTTTTCCTGATCAATATTTATGCCTGCCCACAAAACTCTCGGATGCCAGAGAATAGACACATTTTGGGATGACATGATCTTGTTGCTAATAAACTTAAGGCAATATGAGGCTCAGTATTTTGTATCTTTTTCATCGATCTTTTTTCCATCAATAATCCACGGAGAAGCGTTATCAGAAATAAGCAGTGCAAACAACCCTTTTAAGTTGTCAAGATCATACCCCATATGCATCGTGTACATCTAAGCCCTATTATCCTTAGTACCCAAAGCATTATAGATGGAATCCGCGTTGCATTTAACCATTTTTCCATGAAATTCAACCTTATCCAAAGGCTTCCAAACTATACCCTTCATCTTCTTTTGTAAGTCTTTTGTATAGGCCACATAGAACTCTCATACCCATCCCAGGACATAAGAAGGTCGATCCCTTTTAAGCCTTTCGAACCCATGAAACTGTATATTGTCCAAGATGGTTGGGTAATTTCTCACTAACCCATTTGTGGAGAGTCATCTCTCTTCGAGGATCGTGCATTCTGCAGCTGCTTTGTCCTTATTTAGGCTCTTGGAGCTATGGTTGGGAGAACACGGGAGAAACATGATTGAGCTTGAGGGGTCTGTACCTATTTTAATCGGATGTCTGTCCTCTTTCTAGAAACAACCTTCTTTGGCTGCTCACTCACACGTGAAGATGAGCGCAAAGTTGTTTGTTATTTTGGAGGAGCCTCTGAGGGCTTGTTAATAGAAATACCCTTACTCCTTTAAAATGGGCATGATAAGGAGACTCTCTTTCAGATTCTGTGATAGAAGTTAAAACTCTTTTTTCTATTGCTTTGGCCATTTCCTGTAAGGCACAATAATTTAAAACAAATATCTGGTGAAGGTTAGTTTTAATCAAACTAAAAAAAAAACAGAGTTCAAAACCGGTTCAAAGGCTCGCCGATAATTAGGCGATTTGCCTTAGAAGTTAGACGAGCATAGGGGAGAACGCCCAAGTTGAAAGACCATAATTTAATTTAACTCAGGCATGAAAGCCCGAGTCATCTTCAACTGGTCAATCTGTCGAGTTGGTCTTGGTGGACTAAGACATGTCCGCTGAAAGTGACAGTGCAAAATTAAAAGGAACAGGCACAAAGGGTGATGTCCACTCTCGTTTCGTGATATGTCGAGTTGGTTTCGGTTAGCTAAGACAAGTCTGCGGAATGGGACACTACCAGGTCACATATTCAAGAACAAAAGGTGGTGTGATACTTGCTCGGTGATTCACCTAAACACATTGTCGAGCTATGACAAGCCTGCCGAACAGGCAATTTTCAGCACAATGCCTACTCTCACAATTTGAACACCAATACGTGACAATACACAATACCCTATTAGTTTCACAGTCCACCCACATGTTTTACTACCCAACGGTACTCTGACTTCCCCCAGATTTCACAAAGTACTAGCAAAATTGATGATTTGCCCTTAAAAAAGTCATCACTCTATGTATCATTGGGAAAATGCAGTCCTTTAGAGAAACACTTGCTAATCAGACTTCACCCTTACTCAATTCAAGCAAGACTTGTACATTTGAGGATTCAATTTCAAAATTTACACCTCCACAATCAATTTTAAAAATTTCAAGTATAAAATCAATTATCCTAACTAATGGGCATAGTTCAATACAATCAATTTAACACTACCTACACAAATTAAACAACGAGATATCATTCTCAATTCTAATCCCACATCAAAAACATCATGTTTTTGCCCAAATAGAAAGATAGAACTCAAAAACCAACCTTAGAAATGATAGCTAGCAAAAAATTTATTAAGAGGGGTCTGGGATTGAGAATCAAATAGTCCAATACACTCCAAGCAAGTGAAATCACAAAAAATAAGGTCACAAAATCACCAAAACAAGGGTATGGGGAGTTTAGGAAGAAAATGAGCTCAAAAGATGAAAGGTTTTCTTCAGAACTTGAAAAGAACCTTGGCCTATTTTACTCAGACGCACTCGACGGACCATGACTAATGTCGCTTAATGCATTCAGTGAATCATCAAAGGAGCTTGAGCTCACCGATGAGGACTTAACGAGTACCAAACATGAAGATCAATTTGGTGGACTCAATGGAGTCCGCTTAATGCACTTTGGTGGATCGCCGATTGGAAACCTATTTTCCAAAGTTGACAGTACCATTTTTTCTAAATTTTTAACAAGGAAGGCAAACATATTGATGTCTGTGCAACGATTTTGGGGACAGCCGACATGGTTTTGGCATCGCTGAATCTACCTTTCTCAACTTTTTGACTTCTTTTCAACTTGCACTCATAACACGTTGATTGAAAACAATAGAATAAACTTGGGTTGCCTCCCAAGATGCGCCTTATTTAACATCATGAAATGACACACTTCTCACTTCATCAACACTCATTCTTAGGATTTGGGATGGGGTCAATAGGCAACATTACCTTTTGCCTTGGATTTAGATAGGTGGAGATCTAACAGATTTGAGTTTCAAGCTGCTTGATTGACATCGAATGAGAAGTAACCATTTTAGTCAAAGTGGCGAAGTCATTTTTAAAGTCCTTAAACACCTTGTTGGACCCTTCAACCTTGTTGGACCCTTCAACCTTGTTAAAGATCCTTGTTAGCATTTTCTCGATTTGGTTTCCTTCCGATCAAACTAGTTTCTTATGTTTTCAAAGATCATAAGGTGGGACATATCTATCTTTCTCAGTGTCCCTATTTCTCCAATTACCACCTCGATATGTCCAATCTCTCCAACCAATATCTCGATCCTTGTTCCAACCTTGGTTTCCACCTTGTCTTGGATAGTAAGGATGAGAACCCCCCAATTGATTTCCAATGTAGTTTACTTTTTCGTAGTACAATTCCTCAAACTAGACATCCTTCAGGCACTACCCACTGCTTGTACCAACCTCATTTACCATTTTTTATTCACCTCCCATGACATGTTTGTAAGCAAGTCGAGTTGGGTCATCATTTTGGCTATGTTTTCATCACTCTCATGATCCTTCTCCATTTTTTCCTTGCTTGTTACCCATTGTTGAGAAGATACTTGATCATCTCTAGTACGCCATGCCCGCTTCACTTTTGTCATATTGTCTAGCAACAATATTTGCTACATGAAATTATTGTCGCATCAGCCCACCTTGGATAAGTTGATCAGCCAATCCCTTGCTAACCGAATTGAGGCTACAATAAAAGTATTTCAGTTGTAAATTTTCTAAAACACCATGTGGTGGACATTGTAGAAGTAATTTCTGGAACTACAACCATGTCTCGTGAAGAGGTTCACCTCTCACTCTTTTAAATTTTTAGATGTTGTCCCTAAGCTTAATAATTTTTGAGGGAGGAAAGAATGTCTCTAAGAAAGCATCAATAAACTCCTCCCAAGAAGCGATAGATTAATTCGGTAACTCAACCAACCATCTTGTGGCTTGCCCCATCAAAGAGAAAGGGAATAATCTCAACCGAATTGGCTCTTTTGAGATGCTCTTGAAGAAGAATGGCCCACATATATCCATAAAATTTTGAAGGTGTTTCATGAGGGTTCTCATGAGAAAATGCTCCGAACATTCCCCTCATTTGGAGCAAATGTAGCATTGTTCCAGATACATGGAATATCGCCCTCCCTATTGTGGGCGGCAACCGGATAGCTCCATTTGATGCAATTACATTCATGTGCATGACATTTGTATCATCCATATTTTCATTTTGCATGTAGGGATTATTGTTGTCACTACCGTGATCACTCATGTTTTATACCTGCAAATCAGCAAAACCACAAACAAAGCAACAATCCACTACAATTCATTGAGTTTACAAACTAAATTCGCTAATTAAATATTTAGCCACCATTCCGCGTTAGCGGTGCAATTTTTTATACCGCTCAAATTATTCTCAAAAATAAATTCAAAAAGTAAGTGGTTGTTGTCAATAAAAATACCCAACTAAGAGTCGGAGTCGAATCCCACAAGGAATTGTATATTGATAAAAATTCAACTAAGAAATAAAGAATGCAGACTTGTTCATTGTAGTAGGTTAAGACGAATGGGTGGATGATTCCACTAAATTTACTAAAAGAGTTTAAAGTATCTAATGTCACAATTAAACTTAACTTTGGAAATTCAAGAAATAAACAAATAATTTAGGGGTGTGGGGATTGGAACGATGTCACTTAGGGGTAATTATGTTGCTCAATAAGGCTAAACAATCATGGATAGGTTAGGTCATCTTCAATGACACTAATCTTCTTTTGATCTCTTAGCATCAACTAATAAAATATTCTTTCGGTCTCATCTATCTGAATAACAAAACAACCCATTACCTTATGATATCTCTCTTTCTAGAAGATTTGGGGCAAATAGATCTGAACCATAATATCTTTTTCAAGCAAACTATAGAAATCAAATCTGAATTGCATGCATCAAACAAATTACCCACTCCCTTCGATCTCTTTTAAGCATCAATCAGAGATCAATAATTGGATTAAGTTTGCAGCCTTCACCCAACAGTTAACCTCATGCTAATTAGAATAAATCTATGAATGAATGACAATAAAATAGAATAATACACAATACTCAGTATATTAAATCAACACCCAACCCCATAATTTCACCCCTTGACATGGGGTTTTATCCATCAATCACAAAAACTAAAGAAATTATACCTATAATGATAGTATCCATGGATAAGATGAAATTAAGAAATTATAATCAACACCCACTTTGATTTCAACTTCCAATTGTCAATAGAAAACGTACAATTGGAAACCCCAAAATAAAGATGTTCTTCACAAGGTGAAATATCTCATACACAAACATCTCAAAAATTAATTGATTCCAACTATTTACAAAATCCTAAAAGCTCCCCAAAAGCTCTATCTCCTCTGGGATATTTATAGTTTCTCAAAATTTGGCCAAAAATTCACTACGTGACAAACTTGGTGACATTAGTCGGGCACACCAAATATGATCCGTAGATCACCATTTATTCATCAACTCGCCTTTCATTTTCTTCATGCTTCAGTTGTTTTGAACTTCTGATGGCGAACTTATTTGATTCTTCCTTTCACATTCAGTGGATCGTCGATTACCACATTTGTTTACCTTTTAAGCCTTCATTTTTATTCAAGACATGTCACATTCAGTGATGGACATCTTGTTCGCCCCTCCTCATCGGTGAGTCGCCATTTCTATTTTGGTTCACCAACCTGCCTCGATTATTTTTAATTGTAAGCATTGCTACTTTGGGCGAGGTCATGCCATTTCGGTGATCCACCCCTTTGGTTAGGCAACTCTCACTGTGGAGTTTACACTTCTTTTAATGCTTTAGGCCTTTTCTTTCAAGTATTCATCCTCACCTTGTCCTTTAGCCTTCATAATTGCAAATCATCAAAATATAATAGGAATATGACATAATTAGGCTTTAAGGACACAAATTATTTAACTAGAAAGGCCTCAAATGACTGTAAATGTACCAATCATCATTTCTCTTGTTTGTTTTGAATGTTCTTCTTTTTCTGCTGCAATTTTGCTTGCTTGAACTTGAGGGGAATTTCCAACTCTTTCTTGTTTATTTTGAAGTCATTTTTGCATTCTTGATTTTCAGGGACTTTGTATCTTATCTTTGATAAATTCGAATTTCATATCTTCTTTTTTAATTTACACGTCTTCGGTGTGCTCAAGAAAGTAAGGCCAAAAAAGGGATAGTGCGTATAAGCTCTCAAAAAGGGGATAGGCTAAAAATGTGTTTGTCCAGACAAAAGACTTAAGCCTAAAGTATGCTAAGGATTGATGTCATTTGGTGGGATTTGAAAAGGCACAAAAGGGTCAACGAAAGCCTACAATCATTTTTCTAATTAAATATTACTCAAGATATTAGCTCAACAAATATTCATGCCAAGTTCTAGATCAAAAACACAACACCATTGAATTTAGTTCAAAACTCACCACACAAAGCACATGAAATAATGAATCTGGTTTTGTTCTTATATTTAATACATGGAAGAGTATTTTCACGTGTAACAACAGTATGAATGAGAGGTAACAAAATAATCGATTGTTTACCATGAACTAAATCTTTTCAATTATATCTATTATTTTTTCATATGCACTCAAACAGTGTTGGCACCAACTAAGTCAAAATATGATTTTAACAATGTAAGCATCATTCTTTTTGAATTTTTTTGAATAACAAACAGAAGAGGGTTGCCTACATATCTCATTGAAAAGAAAATCAAGTGTGCGTAGTTTGAACAAATATTGTCACGACCCAAAGTACACCTTAGACATGACATGGCGTATAAGACCATGAGAGGCCCTACACAAGACACTTAGCATAAATCATACAAGATAATAGAAACACGAGAGTTTAAAAGTAGCATTTCATATAAAAGAGTTTAAGACAAAATAGCGGAAGACTAAAATAAGTCTCAAAGCCATCTATTAAATCAAAAGACAGATTGGGACGTAACCCATACAATCACATACAATATCCAAACAGAAAATACATGAAAGTAATAAAAGAGTCTCGGTCCTTGGAACATGAGGACTCACCAATCTTCAATCTATAAAAGGGATCACTAGCCACGAGTATGGGAGGAGAAATGTCGGACCCTACATTAGTGAAATAATGTAGGAAAAATGTATGTGTTAGTACCTGAATTGTACCAAGTATGACAGCAATGCATAAGAGTTATGAAATTATGAAAAAAAGGAATTGTACATGACATGCAATGACCAAGCTAAATCATAAGATAACATGTTAGTTCATTATTGTGGGAGATTTACCTTTAACCGACATAGACCATGTGAGCTATAACATGGAATCTGGTGTATATCCCACACTCAAAAGAGATGTCCTTACTTGCCAAGGTAAGAACCATAAACTTCTAGCTTAGGTGGATCTACTAGCTAATGTTTATCTAGGACAAACCTATGGTGGCACATAGTTTATGGGACATGGGTAATCATTGCTTGTCCACTCGATGCTAAGTTTAAATCTCATGGAATAGTCATTAATCTTAACTAATTTTATTATCAATGAAAGGGCACATCAAGTAGCCAATCCATAATAGAATTCATTAGAATAGCTCCTAAATCTCGATTCATCTTAGGTGAGCAAGCCTTTCAATCTTATAAATCTTTTATGTGACAAAATCCTTTCACAATCATGTTATGGGTAGTATGCGAGAAATCCTTTCGCAACAACAACAAAAACATTGATCTTTTACTCTCAAAGTAACCCGTAAATCATTTAGATCAATTTTATAGAGAAACAAGCATATCTTTGATGATTTCGAGAGTTGGACTCATTTAGGGCGTTGTTTTGATAGATTTAGTGTCCTCAAATGCCTAATTTATGCTATAAACTGATATGAATTCTTTGATTTTCAGGCATATGGCTTGAGGAACAAAGCAAGGACACTAACAGGCAAAAAAGAGCAACACAAGCTGAGGAAGGAGAGACAAGAAGGCCTGAATACTGCCGAGAGAACTCGGTGAATCACCGAGTTGCCCCTAGACCGCCTAATTTTACAATATACTGAGCCTGAAATGGGGAAAACTTAGGCGAACTGCGTTCTCTATCGGAGAAGGAAAACAACACAGCTGAACGCACTGATAAGGACCAAGACAATATTGAATTGGCGAGCCAAAGGATTGAAAGGCGCATCGTGGAAGTGACTGACGATCCTGATCTAGATCGCCTAAAGTTACAGTGTCTGAATGAGGAAAAGGGGAAAAAGAAAGGGGCGATGGATTTGAACAATTGGCTAGTCGCCGACTGGTCGGCGAATCCTGACTTTCCTCGCTGAATGACTCCAAAGAGCAGCATCTCAGATCAGTATAAATTAACTTTTGGAAGAGAGAGAAGGTATTCAGTCATTGAGGAAAAAAATAGAGAGAACAAAAACACCTTATCCTATTTTTGCAAGAGATTTCAATTGGGTGTTGTAATAGACTAGATATGATTTATCTTGGAACTTAGATTTTTGATACCCAGCTATGGAGCATGTTTTAGGTATTTAATTTCATCCTTTTACGATGATTAGCTAAAACCCTAATCTTAGGGGTTTGACAATGTGATCAATGGTTGGATTTGGCTTGAAGGGTGTTAGTTATTATCAATTGTAGTGCTAATTCGAAGTGGGTCTTACTTATTGTTGTCGTTTAACTACTCTATTGCATGTTTATTTCAATGTAATTTAAGTGTTTTATGCTTGCTTGAGAAAGAAGTATGAAGCTAAAGTGATAAGTTAGCACTCGTAGTTAGTGGGTCACAATAGATTTAGCTCGAGGGAGTGATTCCTAAGATTCATGCTATGTATTCAACTCAAGAGAGTGAATGTGGTGAGGTTGTGGACTGGTCTTTAAGCCTAAAGCATTGAGGTTCGAGAGAACTCAATTGAAACAATGTAGTTGTTCGAGAGAAAAATGCCTTACCTAAAATTCACCTTACCCATGAAAAGTTAGCTCTTTTGGTTAGTATGTTGCACCCATTGAGTTGAGTTTAGAAATTGGTTGGTCAATCCCCCAAGTACCTTTCTCCTATTTTGTTGATCTCAGTTACTTGTTGAGGCTATTTTCTTATCCACAAATTCATTACTCTGACATTCTGTCATCCCTTTAATTTCATTACTAGTTTCCACAAATCTCTTGTCTGTTAGCTACCAAAATCAGTATTGTTAATTCATAGTTCAATTCCAAATATAACTACTCTCTTTGGGATCGACCCCAACTATTTTGTTCGGTTTATAATACTTAATGATCGTTTACAGCTAGTATCGGATGAGGTGTAGTTGATACGTTAATCAAAATGGTGCCGCTGCCGGGGAGTGGGGTTATTTAAGATTCTCTTATCGAAGTTTGATTCGTGATTTTGTTGGCTGAAGTGAAATCGACTTGATTTGTTTTTGTGTTTGTGTTGGTTGTGTTGAGCAAACGAAGAAATGAGTGAGACAGAGAGCAATGGTGGTCAAATGGGCCACCAAGGTGATATTGAAGACCTTAATAGTGTGCATAATCCAGTCCAATTGGGAGCAATTGGTGCAATCTGGCTGCCATCAACTGAAGAGAATGCTATATTCCATGTTACCAATACAACTGTTCATCTCCTTTGAATGAAGGGACCCTACAGAGGGATGACTCATGAAGACCCACATGAGCATATGCGGAATTTTATAGATGTTTGTGGCCCGTTCTCCTACAAGAATGTATCACAAGAATCAGTCTGTCTCAGATTATTCCCTTTATCTTTGACGGGTGAAGCAAGCAAATGGTTGGCTTAGTTACCAAAGAATTCTATCACATCATGGGATGAGCTAACTACGGCATTCAATATGAGGTTCTTTCCCCCATCGAGGATGATGAAACTCAGAGACAACATTCAAGGGTTCAAGCGATTGGATGGTGAACTGATCCATGAAACATGGTTGAGGTTTAAGAAGCTACTACTTCAATGCCCAACTCACGGGCATCCAAAAAATATGTTGCTACAATACTTCTATCGAAGTCTTGACTCGGTAAATAAAAGAGTAGCTGATCAATTGATTCGAGGTGGAATAATATTGCAATCATTTGAGGTAGCTTCGCTTCTTCTTGACGACATGACGAAAATAAAACAAGCTCGGTATACTCAAGAAGATCATGTTTCGCCTTTTTGCTTTAGAATGACTCAAGAACAACTTGATAAAGAGAGAGAAAGGGATGAGAATATCAAGAAGATGTTATCCCAAATCGAGATGCTACAAACACAAGTTTTAGAAAATGTGAGCAAACCCAAAGGAGAAATAAGAGTATTTAGAGTTGAGGAGGGTTCTTCCTCGAGCTATTCAAAGCCAGGGGAGAATCAAGGTTGGAACTTTCATGGATTTGAGGAGGGTTTCCACCCACGTTACTTGCAGCGAGGTGGGAATCAAGGTTGGAACTCTCACTAAGATGAAGAGCGGAGAAGATACTATCAAGAATGGGCTGAGCAAAGTGATCCTTGGAAAAGAGGGGATGATCATGAAGAAGACAACACACAATCGAGTGAGAGCCCAAAGTCAGATGAGAGTACAAGTAGTCTTTGAGTGGATGATTTGTTGTCTCGCATCCTTGATAAAGTTGAGGGCTCGGATGACTTACTAAAAGGGATGAAAGCCGACTTCTCGTCATTGAACAATAGAGTGAATTCTCATGCTGATGCAATCAAGCTACTGGAAGGCCAGCTGAGCCAAATTTTGGCACAATTGGGACCAAAAGTAATGGGGGAAGGCGACACCACACACATAGCAACTTTGGTGGAGGATGGTGATAGAGATTTGGCTACGGTTACTCTAAGAGGAAAGGTAGCGGTAGGTGATATGAAAGACAATGATGAAGGTCGAGCTCATGAAGAAGATAAAGGTATCGAGGAAGAAAAGATACTCATCCAACAAAGCATTGCCAAAGAGTCACAAAAAGATGTAGGTTAAAGCAATCCAATCTCAAAATTGGTGCAACCTCTCCCCAAAATATCTCCTCCATTTCCCCAATGTCTCAAGAAGAAAAATGAGGATGAAAAGTTCAAGAAGTTCTTATCAGTGTTCAAGACACTATCGATTAATCTCCCTCTAGTGGAGGCATTGTTGGAGATGTCGGGTTATGCCAAGTTTATGAAGGAGTTAGTCACAAAGAAAAGAAGCTTGGACTTCGAAACAATTGAATTTTCTCATAGTTGTAGTGCAATTATGACCAACGAGATGATCAAAAAGAAAGAAGATCCCGGAGCTCTCACCATCCCTTGCACTAACGGCATGCTTCAATTTGCCAAGGCCCTATGTGACTTAGGAGTAAGCATCAACCTAATGTCATACGCAATCTATAAACAACTTGGGTTGGGTGAACCAAAATCCACAACAATGAGACTTTTGATGGCAAACCGATAGATTAAATACCCCGTGGGGATACTCTATGATATTTTGGTAAAGGTGGACCGATTCATATTTCCGGTGGATTTTGTCATCCTTGATTGCCAGATTGATGCTGAAATTCCCATCATTTTGCGAAGACCATTCTTAGCGACAGGAAGGGCACTGGCAGATGTGGAAAGCAGAGAATTGAAGTTTTGGGTGAACGATGATGAAGTCACCTTTAATGTGTGTAAGTCAATAAAGCACCCAAGCAACATTCATGTGGTTTCGACAATTGATGTAATTGATGAGGCTGTGGCTAGTGTGAGCCATTTATTGTGTCTAAGTGAACCACTTGAGACGGTGCTTGCGAACTATGATGAGACCGAAGTGCAAGGTTACGATGTGGTGGTAGCTGCCCTTTTGGGATTGGGGGAAGGTTCAAGGAATCAGTAAAAGTGGACATTAATCTAAAGAATTGAGAAAATCCTCCCGCAAAACCGTCTACGGTGGAACCACCAAAGCTGGCGTTAAAAACATTTCTTGATCATTTGCGATATGCATTTTTTGGGGCAAACAACACCTTACCGGTTATTATTGCTGCTGACTTGCTCGAATGGCAAGTAAATTTGCTTCTTGAGGTGTTGAGAAGGTACATCAAAGCTATAGGTGGACGATTACTGACATTGTGGGAATTCCACCTGGAATATGCACTCACAAAATTCAACTTGATAGTGAATGCAAACCGACTATCGAGCATCAAAGGAGATTGAACCCACCAATGCAAGAGGTAGTGAAAAAGGAGATTATCAAGTGGTTGGATGCAGGGGTGATCTACCATATTGCGGATAGAAAATGGGTAAGCCCGGTGCAATGTGTACCCAAAAAAGGGGGCATCACGGTACTCCCGAATGAGAAGAGAGAAGTAGTTTCGATGAGACCGGTAACCGGATGGAGGGTTTGCATGGATTACTGCAAGTTAAATTCATGGATGGAAAAGGATCACTTCCACCTACCCTTCATGGATCATATGCTTGATCGACTTTCGGAGCGAGGATGGTAATTCTTCTTGGATGGTTCCTCCGGGTATAATCAAATCTCTATTGCACCGAAAGATTAGGAGAAGACAACATTCACCTGTCCATACGATACTTTTGCTTTCAAAAAGATGCCCTTCGGGTTGTGTAATGCTCCAGAAATGTTCCAACATTGCATGTTGTCTATTTTTGTTGATATGGTAGAAGATTCAATGAAAGTTTTAATGGATGACTTTTCAGTCGTGGGCGATTCTTTTGAAACATGTTTGGCACACCTTGGGAAAGTTCTTCAAAGATGTGTGGAAACTAATCTGGTCCTAATCTGGAAGAAATGTCACTTCATGGTTTGGGAAGGTATATTTTTGGGTCACAAGGTATCGCAAAAGGGGTTGGAGGTTGATAAAGCGAAGATTGAGGTAATTGAGAAGTTACAACCACCAATCTCGATAAAAGGCATTCATAGTTTCTTAGGGCATGCTGGGTTCTACCGGAGATTCATCAAAGACGTCTCCAAAATTGCACTCCCATTGTGCAAATTACTGGAAAAGGAGGTAAAATTTTACTTTGATGATGCTTGTATGGCAGCCTTTAAGTGTTTGAAAGAGAAATTGATCTCTACTCCGGTTATCATTAGCCCTGATTGGGTAGCACCTTTCGAAGTAATGTGTGATGCCAGTGATACGGCTTTAGGTGTCGTGTTGGGACAAAAAAATAACAAGCTATTCCATCCCATTTACTACGCAAGCAAAACATTGAATAGTGCTCAGCTTAATTACACGGTTACGGAGCAGGAATTACTTGCGGTGGTATATGCATTTGACAAATTTCGAGCATATTTGTTAGGGACCAAAGTGGTTGTTCACACTGATCATGCAGCTTTGCGTTATTTGATGGCGAAGAAAGACGCTAAGCCAAGATTGATAAGGTGGGTATTATTGTTGCAAGAGTTTGACTTTGAAGTCAAAGATAGAAGAGGGTGTGAAAATCAAGTGGTTGACCATCTATCCAGGTTAGAAGGTAAGGAGAATGAAGAGTTGGAGGTAGATATCAATGACTCGTTTCCCGATGAGCAGGTGTTCTCGGTCACTTTCAAACAACTTTTTTGGTATGTTGATTTTGCTAACTATGTGGTATGTGGATTGATGTCGGAAAAGCTGAATTTCTACCAACAAAAGAGGTTCTTGTTTGATGTCAAAAAATACTTTTGGGATGAGCAATATTTATTTAGAGAATGTGCAGATCATATCATTAGGCGATGTATACCTGAGGAAGAGTTCAATAAGATTATTTATGCTTGTCATGCTTCACCGGTTGGGGGTCATCATAGCGGTGTATGCACAATCGCTAAAATTCTTCAAAGTGGGTACTACTGTCCATCCCTCTATAAAGATGCCCATGAGTTTGTCAATAAATGTGTACAATGCTAGAAATAAGGTGGGGTGTCCAGAAGAAATGAGTTGCCTCTTCAGCCTATTCTGGAAGTTGAGTTATTTGATGTCTGGGGAATAGATTTCATGGGGCCATTCGTGAGCTCATTTGGTAACAGGTATATCTTGGTGGCTGTGGATTATATTTCCACATGGTTGGAAGCGATGGCACTACCTAACAATGAGGGACAAGAGAGTTTTTCAATTTCTAAAACGCTACATCTTTGCAAGATTTGGCACCCCTCGAGCTATTATTAGTGATGGAGGGTCGCATTTTTGTAATCGCCTGTTTGCATCAGCATTGAGTAAATATGGCGTGAAACACAAAGTGGCTACAACATATCATCCCCAAACAAGTGGCCAAGTGGATGTTTCTAACCGCGAGATTAAGAGTATATTGGCAAAGACCGTAAATGCAAACATGACTGATTGGTCTCGAAAATTAGATGATGCTCTTTGGGAATATCGCACCTCTTACAAGACACCAATTGGCATGTCCCCATATCAGCTGGTTTTTGGGAAGTCTTATCACCTACCAATCGAACTTGAACACAAAGCACTTTGGGCATTAAAGGCATTAAATTTGGATTGGGCAAATGCTTCGAAAGAGAGAGTCGACCAACTGAATGAGATGGAGGAATTCAGGTTTAGAGCTTATGAAAGCTCAGCTCTCTATAAGGAGAAAATGAAGAAATGGCATGACTCTAAAATCATCAAGAGAGAGTTTCAAGTCGGTGACTTTGTGCTCTTGTACAATTCTCGATTTAGACTCTTTCCAGGAAAGCTCAAGTCAAAGTGGTCCGGTCCTTGTAAAGTGATTCGCGTATTTAACAATGGGGCTATTGAAGTTGTGGGTAAGGAAGGTCCACCGTTGAAAGTGAATGGGCAACGCTTGAAGTTGTATTTTGGGGAATACCTTGAGATTTCTTTGATTGAAGTGGTGTATTTGAAAGATGCACGAAAGCATTTCCACGTCATGCCACGACGTTAAATAAGGCACTTTTTGGGAGGCAACCCAAGCGTTAGTGGTTTTGAATAATGTGCGCTGAATATGCCGGTTAGAGTGATTCCGCGATGCAACGCCTCTTTCTGTGATCCGCCAAGTTACATCGATGATCTCGATTTTGATCGCCTTTGTGGCGCCAATGGTTGGCTGAGGTGCGGGAACATTTGGTGGAATAATACACACCTATCGTCGATACGCCAATAGGATTCGGCGACCCGACTTTCTCTGCCCTTTGCGCCACCTACAAATGTTTGGAGTCCTGGAACTTTAGGCGAGGCCTTACATCCGGTTGGCGATTCGCCGATGTTGTTCAGCGATCTAGTTTTTGTCCGCCTTCTTGCCCCAAGGTTGAGTGGTTCCACACTGGAAATTTTGGCGAGGTGCATGCCATTTGGCGATTCGCCTAATGGCCGCCTAATGGAGATTTATTTTCACCCTACTCTGTTTGTTTGAGCGCTAGTACTTTATCTTTATCCTTTTATTGTCCTTAGTTTATCTTGTGTCATGTTTGTTCTCTAATAACATTGAGGACAATGTTGGATGCTTTTGGTGGGGGTGGTAGGAGTTGGTTGTTAAGTCATTTGTTCTTGTTAAGTCTTTTGTTCTCTTGTGCAAATTTGAGTATCGGTTATGATCAGTACCGATGACTTAAGTTGTTCTCTCAATTTAACGAAATGAATGTGTGGCTACGATGAGGCCAAATAAAGTTGCATAGACAATGTGTGAACTTTTTGCATCTCATTGTGACTAGCCGATTATCGAATGATTCTCTTGTGATGAACATTGCACACTAGCTAGAAAGTGTGGAGTCTCATTTGATATTGGTGCCAATGCCTTGTGTGATGAGCTTACTTTGAACCATTGTGTGATAACACCTAGAATTTGCCCCGTTGGTCCGGTTCACTAAGTGAGGCAAGCACTTGAAATGATCTTAGGCAACAATTTTGAAGAGTGAAACAATTTGACAATATACCTCTTTTGTGGCCAACCTTGTGAGATGTGTGAACCTTTCTTGAACCCCCTTGAGCCTTATCCTTTTCTTGGAAGAAACTTGAACAATCGTGATCCCTCTTTATCCATCTATCTGTAACTTTCATGAAGTGTGGTTTGTGTGAATAGCCTACTTAGGCCAAAAGCCTAAGTTAGGGGTGTGGTGAAAAGAGAAGGAAAATCAAGAAGTGTGAAAAATCCCCCTTTGAGAATGGTTTTGAAAAAGATGGAACCCCTCCATGTAAAAAAAAACGAAAAGAAAAAGATTGAAAAAGTTGTGAAATAAATGATGAAAATTGCAAAAGAAATGGGATGTCCGGTAATTTATATGAAGTTGAATAATGGGGTGAATTATGAGCTTGTTTGAATTGTTATAGAAAAGGAGGAATGTGATGTTCAAGCCACACTTCATGAAGGTAGAAGCCACTAAGCCTAAATGAACATACCTTGACACTCAACCCCGTTACAAGCCAGGAAAAGACCTTTTTTTTTATCTTGAGTGAGCTAAAAAAAGTGTTGATTGGAAAATAAGGGCAAACATATGGGTGAAGTCATTCATGGGTTCATCTTTGTGAGTGCCAGAGTTGTATGTGATTCCGGAACTTTAAATTGCATTTGAAGCAAGTATTGTGAACTTGAGCATCTTTGGTAATGGTGAGTCACAATTTGAATCTTTGAGTGCACAAATGATTATTGCATCAGTAAGTTGAGTCTTATGTAGCACTGTTTGAGACATACTTTTTGAACTGCTGAACTTGAGTTTTATTTGAGGAGAAGCAAAAGTTTAAGTTGGGGTTTTGATGAGTCCGAGAGTTGGACTCATTTAGGGCTTTGTTTTGATAGATCTAGTGTCCTCAAATGCCTAATTTATGCTACAAACTGATGTTAATGCTTTGATTATCAGGCATATGGCTTGAGGAACAAAGCAAGGACACTAACAGGAAAAAAAGAGCAACACAAGCTGAGGAAGGAGAGACAAGAAGGCCTGAATACCGCCGAGTTGCCCCTAGACCGCCTAATTTTACAGAATATTGTGCCTGAAATGGGGAAAACTTAGGTGAAATGCATTCTGTATCGGCGAGTCACCGACTGCATCGGTGAAGGAAAACGGCACCGTCGAACGCACTGATCAAGACCAAGATAACACTGAATTGGTGAGCCAAAGGATTGAAAGGGGCATCGCAGAAGTGATTGGCGATCCTGATCTAGATAGCCTAAAGTTACAGTGTCTGAATGAGGAAAAGGGGAAGAAGAAAGGGGCGATGGATTGGAACAATTGGCGAGTTGCCGACTGGTCGGCGAATCCCGACGTTCCTCGCCGAACGACTCCAAAGAGCAGCATCTCCGATCAGTATAAATTAACTTTTGGAAGAGAGAGAAGGTATTCAGTCATTGAGGAAAAAAATAGAGAGAACAAAAATACCTTTCTTGTTAATTTTATCCAATTTTGGCAAGATATTTCAATTGGGTGTTGTAATAGACAAGATATTATTCATCTTAGAACTTAGATTTTCGATACCCAGCTATGGAGCATGTTTTAGGTACTGAATTTCTTCCTTTTATGATGATTAGCTAAAACTCTAATCTTGGGGGTTTGACAATGTGATCAATGGCTGGATTTGGCTTGTTGGGTGTTAGTTATTATCAATTGTAGTGGTAATTTGAAGTGGGTCTTACTTATCGTTGTGGTTTAACTAATCTATTGCATGTTTATTTCAATGTAATTTAAGTGTTTTATGCTTGCTTGAGAAAGAAGTATGAAGCTAAAGTGATCAGTTAGCACTCATAGTTAGTGGGTCACGACGGATTTAGCTCGAAAGAGTAATTCATACGATTCATGCTATGTATTCAGCTCGAGAGAGTGAATGTGGTGAGGTTGTGGACTGGTCATTAAGCCTAAATCATTGAGGTTCGAGAGAACTCAATTGAAACAAGGTAGTTGTTCGAGAGAAAAGTGCCTTACCTAAAGTTCACCTTACCTATGAAAAGTTAGCACTTTTGGTTAGTAAGTTGCACCCATTGAGTTGAGTTTAGGAATTGGTTGGTCAATCCCCCAAGTACCTTTCTCCTATTTGGTTGATCTCGATTACTTGTTGAGGCTATTTTTTTATCCACAAATTCATTACTCTGACATTGTGTCATCCCTCTAGTTTCATTACCAGTTTCCACAAATCTCTAGTCCGTTAGCTACCAAAATCACTATTGTAATTTCATATTTGAAATCAAAATATAACTACTCTCTGTGGGATCGACCCCAACTCTTTTGTTGGGTTTATACTGCTTAACGATCGTTTACACCTAGTATCGAATGAGGTGTAGTTGATACGTTAATCAATCTTCATAAATTCATCTTTCTTAGTTTAAAAACTTCATCATATGATCAAAATCTAGAAATCATTGATCATGTATGGGTTCAAGTGAATTTAACTTAAAAACATGCAATTGTCTTAATTCATGCATAAAAAGACATAAAACAATCAGTTACATCATAATTGAAAAGAACCCATGAGATTGAATAAAATCCTAAGTTCAATTGGAGATTCTAACTTGCAAAAATTGGAGAATTTAGGATCCCTATGGAGGAAAGGACTCCGTAGGTGAATATTATCATACCTTGATTCCAAAAGCCCACAAATAATGGTTAATTTGGAGACTTGATCTTGAAACCCTAGCCTTCTTCTTCAAGCTTTAGAGAGAGAAATATTGGGGAAGAACTTGATAAACTTTTGGGATTTTTTTGGGAGGATGAGTTCAATGGGGTAATTTGGGAGCAAAACATTTATATAGGGTCTAGGATAGAAGGTAAAATGACATAGTATTGGGTTAGAATAATTAAGAAAAGACCCAAAAGCCCCTCCTAATATTAACTGTCGACTCGACCTACGGTTACGACGAACGGTCCGTAGGTCCACTTACGGACTGTCCTGGTGAGTTGTATGTCACTTAATGGGACTAAAATTTTAAACATTTTCAATGGATCCCATGTAAGGTCCGTTGGTCTTCCTACTGTCCGTACATTAAATTTGTCATTCCCAACTTAGACCTTCAAAATTTCACTAAGTCTGGGACCCACCTATGAGACCTACCTACAATACAAATATTGAATGACGGACCGTCCTGGTGAACCGTAAAAAGGTTAGTGGGAGTTGACTTTTAAAATTATTCACCCCACTACCTATGGCCCGAAAGAGCACCTACGGTGTGTAGGTGGGGACCGTAGACACAAACACCAACATTTTCCTTCTTTTCAAATTCGTGGTGTTACAATATCTCCCCCTTGGGAATATTCGTCCTCGAATGGGACTCAAGACATCATGAGGGGGGTAGGAAGAATATCTAGCAGCCCAATCATGAATGCAATCACATAAATGCACATAACCGGGGAGGAAAATCAACTTCAAGCTAAAGCACATTCAATATATTATTTCATAAGGCCTATATGCAACTCATACCCAAATATCCATAAACATGGAGAAATCAATAAAGTTAACTCATTTCCTTAAGAATCAAGTATTCATGAGCATGCATGCATAAAGTATTATGAGAATGACTAAGACAAAAGGATGGACGATGAGGAATTAAATACCTCAAGCTAGACTAGGGTCGGAGGAAAAGAGATGAGGATAACAGGACTTCATATCAGCCTCGGCCTCCCAAGTAAAACCCTCAACTAACAAATTGCTCCAAAGAACTTTCACGGAAGAAACTTTCTTATTTCTCAACATATTAACTTGCAGGTCCCCAATCTCAACCGGAACTTCTTCATAAGAAAGATTCTCTTTAACTCCCAAACCTTCCACGGGAACTATGGATGTCAGATCTGCAACACATTTCTTCAACAAGGATACATGAAAAATCAGATGCACCGATGCCAAATCATTAGGCAAGTTCAATTAATAAGCAACTTTACCCAAACGCCTCAAAATATGATATGGGCCCATATAATGGGGACTAAGCTTCCCTTTCTTCCCAAACCTCATCATACCCTTCATGGG
The DNA here is from genome assembly GCA_029582245.1 of Solanum etuberosum. Classification (NCBI taxonomy): domain Eukaryota; kingdom Viridiplantae; phylum Streptophyta; class Magnoliopsida; order Solanales; family Solanaceae; genus Solanum; species Solanum etuberosum. The sequence goes on along the minus strand of JAJONR010000997.1, from coordinate 13,201 downwards.
TGAAATTTTCAAGTAGACCCAATCATGAACATCAAACTCAAGATCTCTCCTTCTAATATTGGCATAGGACTTTTGTCGACTTTGAGTGGTTTTCAACCCTTCTCTAATAAGTTGAATTTTCTCCATAGCCTCATGTACCAATTCGGAAACTATCAAAGCAACTTCACCAACTTCAAACCAACCTATAGGAGATATACACCTCCTACAATAAAGAGAATCAAATGGAGCCATACCAATGCTTGAATGATACTTATCATTGTAAGCAAACTCAATCAAAGGAAAATGATCATCCCAATTACCCTTGAAGTCAATCACACACGCTGTAAACATATCTTTAAAAGTTTGGATAGTGTGCTCTGCTTTCCCACCAATTTGCGGATGAAAGGCAGTACTAAACTTAACACTAGTACCAAGACGCTTTTGAAAAGATTTCCAAAAGAGAGAGGTAAATTGGGTACCACTATCAGATATAATGGATAAGGGAACACCATGCAACCTAACCATTTCTCTCAAGTACAACATAGCATAGTTCTCCGCTAAATTAGAAACCTTGACTGGAATGAAATGAGCCGATTTCGTCATTCGATCCACAATTACCCAAATCAAGTCATTTTGCCACCGTGTGTGAGGTAAACCAACAATAAAGTCCATATTCAAATCTTCTCACCTCCAAGAAGGAATATTAATATCTTGGGATAAACCTCCCAACTTTCGATGCTAAACTTTCACCTTTTTACAATTAGGACATTTGGCCAAAAATTCCACAATATATTTCTTCATCCCATTCCACTAATAGTCCTATTTTAAGTCACGGTACATCATAGTGGCTCCCGGGTGAATGGAATATCGAGAAGTATGAGTTTCTGATAGAATCGGATTGCTCAAATCATTAACATTGGGAAACACAAATGACCTTGACATCGAAGCACACCATCTCCCCCTTGGGAGAAAACCTTAACACAATTCTTATGCACCGCTTCCTTCAATTCAACAAAATTTTGATCAAGACCTTGGTTGTATTTCACATCTGACACAAAAGATGATTCTGAACCATTATGTACCATAACAACGCCTTTGGTAGAGTCAACCAACCGAACACCCAATCGGGCCAACCTATGAACATCTCTAACCAGCTCTTCTTACCATTCTCAATATGAGTAACACTACCAATTGATAACCGACTAAGAACATCTGCCACTACATTCAGTTTGTCGGGGTGGTAGAGAACACTAATGTCATAATCCTTTAGTAACTCAAGCGACTTTCTTTGGCGAAGATTTAGATCTTTCTGCTTAAACACATATTGCAAACTTTGTGGTTGGTAAATACATCAACATCAACACCATATATGTAATGCCTCAAAAATTTTAAGGCAAAAACAACCACCACTAGTTCCAAATCATGGGTAGGATTGTTTTATTTGTGAATCTTAAGTTGTCCTGAAGAATAAGCAATAACTTTCCCATTTTACATAAGAACACACCCTAGCCCAACTCTCGAAGCATCTCAATAAACCACAAATCCATTGGATCCTTCAAGTAAAGTCAACACCGAGCAAAGGTAAGCCTATATTTCAATTCTTGAAAACTCTTATCATACGCTTCAGACCATACGAACTTAACCTTCTTTTGGGTCAATGCAGTTAATGGAGAGGCAATCGAAGAAAACCCTTCAATAAACCTTTTATAGTAACCAGCCCAACCCAAGAAACTTCTAATATCCAAAGGGGATGGAGGTCTAGGACAACTCTTAACCACATCCTTTTTCATAGGATCTACATCAATACCCTTACCGCAAATAATGTGACAAAGTAAAGCCACGAATCTTAGCCAGAACTCACATTTACTAAATTTTGTGAAGAGTTGTTGATCCTTGAGAACTTGTAACACAATTCTCAAATGATCGGTATGCCTATCCTCACTCCTTGAGTTAATCAAGATATCATATATAAACACAATCAAAAACACATAAAGGTATTGTCTAAACACCCTATTAATGAAATCCATAAATTTGGCCGGAGCATTAGTCAAGCAAAAGGACATTACCAAAAACTCATAATTTTCATACCGAGTTCGGAAAGCCATTTTTGAAATGTCATCTTCCTTCACCCTGAATTGGTGGAAACCCTACCGAAGGTCAATCTTCGAAAAGTAAATTGCTCCTTGCAGTTGATCAAACAAATCATTTACCCTTGGAAGAGGAAATTTTTTCTTAATGGTAACCTTTTTCAATTGCCGGTAGTCAATACACATACGAAGTGAACCATCTATCTTTTGAACAAACAAAACTGGAGCACCCAATGGAGAGATACTCGGTCGGATGAAACCCTTATCCAACAAATTTTTTAATTGTTCTTTCAACTCCTTAAGTTCTTCTAGGGCCATACGATGAGGAATATAGATAGGTTGCATATCTATAGAAGGTCAATAGTGAAGTCTATTTCCCTTTTGGTAGGAACACAGGGTAAATCATCACAAAACACTTCCATAAACTCATTCACAATGAAAACTGACTCGATAGTAAGGGTTTAAGAATCCATATCCTTAACCCAAAAAAGATGATGTATGCAACCCTTAGAAATCATTTTTTCTAGCTTTAAGACAAGAGACAAACTAACTCTTAGGCATAGAATTTCCCCCTTTTCACTCTAGGATGAGTTCATTTGGAAACTAAAACTTGACTACTCAGGTTCTATGATCAATAGAAGCATAACATGAATGCATCAAATCCATACCAAGAATAAGATCGAAATCTAACATATCAAGGTCAACATGAGTGACTCTATGGGATAAGGAGACGGGACGCATTCTATTAACTCTCTTAGATATAGTAGATTCACCAATAGGAGTAGAGACAAAAAAAGGATCTAACAACACATCCGAAAGAATATCAAACCTTATTGCCACATATGGCGTCACAAAAGATAAGGTAGCACCTGGATCAAGAAAAGCATAAATATCTAGATGGATGACTTTCAACTTACCGGTAACCACATCGGGAGAGCACTCTTGCTCTTGACGAGTCTGAAGTGGATAAAATAAGTTTTGCATCTGACTCCCACTAAAACCTGACAAAAGGTAAGGTTTAGCCCGTCGACGATTATCTCCTTCATTCTTAGCAACTGCAAGACAATGCCTTATCTTATGATCTGTCTTGACACAACAAAAGCATGCATTAGAACCGACTAGGAATTTACCCTCATGCTTTCTTCCACACCTAGCAAAAGTAGACAATGAAGATCCACCACCATTTTCTCCTTGAGGTTTAGGGTTAGACACCCTATCTTTGTTAAATTTAGGATCCTGAGCATTAGAGGAACCTTGACTGGAAAACCTTTGTCGAAACTTGGAACGACCATGTCCATCGAACCTCAAATGTGAAAAGTCACCATCACTAATTTTGTCACTCTTTGCCTCCCAAGACCTCTCCTTAAGTTTCTCTTCTTCAATTTGTTAAGCATGAACCACTAGGTGATAAATGTCCATATCATTGATGAGAATAGTGGTACGACATTCCTTAATTACCATTTTGGACACACCCCAAAAAAACTTACTCATCCTTGCCCTAGGATCAACAACCATAGTAGGAGCATATCGAGATAATTGTGTGAACTTCAGAGCATAATCCTTCACACTCGTGTTTCCTTGAAAAAAGTTGATGAATTCAAGCACGTTTGTCTCCCTCATCTCAAAGGGAAAGAACCTATCAAGGAAAGAAACTTTAATATTTTCCAAATCAAGATGAGCCGCATCAACCGCCCTCTCTTCCTTCCATTGGTTGAACAAAACTTGTGCAACACCCTTAAGTTGATAAGCATCAAATTTCACCTTTTCAACCGACATCACTCCCATGATCATCAACACCTGGTACACCTCATCAATGAACTCTTGAGGATCTTCCTCAACCTTGGAACCATGAAACTCCGAAGGATTCATTCTAGTGAAGTCCCTCGCTCTAGTTGCCACCATACACACATTTGGGTTCATGGGGACTACAACCTCCCTATTGGCTTAAACCGACATAGCTTGAGCCAACACTTGAAAAGTAGCCCATAACTCCGTATTTGTCACTTGCTCGGTCAAAGGGTTGATCGGAACTTGAGGAGCTTCTCATTTCACATTCTCTCTCGTATTCCCTCTAGCATATGCCCTTCGAGTGGCCATATCCTGAAAAGCATCGGATAGAGATTAGGAGAGAGACATTATAGAGTTAAAATCTATCGCATGACTTTAGAGTAATGAATGAATTAGAGTTTCCTAAACATCTTATAGCCTCTCAGTCATAAATGTGGCGCTTCACACTCATCAACAAGACTCTACTCGAAAGGGCTTATAAGACATCTTTGGACCTTTCTAAACCTTATCCTCTGAGTACCAAGTTTGTCACGACCCAAAGTACACCATAGACGTGACACAGATTATATGACCCCAAGAGGCCATACACAAGCCACTTAGCAATACATCATACAAGATAATAGAAACTAGAAAGTTTAAAAGAAGCATTTCATACAAAAGAGTTTGACACAAAATAGCGGAAGTCTAACATAAGTCTCAAACACATCCATTACATCAAGGGACTGATTGGGACGTAACCCATAAATCACATACAATATCCAAAAAGAAACACATGAAGGCAATAAAACAATCTCGGCCCTCGAAACATGAGGACTCGCCAATCTTCAATCTCTAAAAGAAATCACTAGCTACGAGTATGGGAGGTATGAGAGTCAGACCCTACATTAGTGAAAAAATGTAGGCAAAAAGTATGTGTTACTACATGGAATGTACCAAGTATTATGGCAATGCATAAGAGTTATGAAATAATGAAAAAAGGGAACTTTACATGACATGCAATTACCATGCTAAATCATAATATAACATTATTGAAACCATAAGTCATAACCATGGTCAATGCAAGCTAAACTTTTTAAAAAATACTTGAGATACTTTTAGAAAGTAACCTTAGTTCATTATTTTAGGAGATTTACCTAACCGACATATACCGTGTGAACGATAACATGGAATCTGGTTTCTATCCCACACCAAAAAGAGATGTCCTTTCTTGCAAAGGTAAGAACTATAAAATTCTAGCTTAGGTGGATCCACTAGCTAATGTCTTTCTAAGACAAACCTATGGTGGCACATAGTTTATGGGAAATGGGTAATCTCCACTTGTCCACTTTATGATAAGTATAAATCCCACAGAATAGTTATTAATCTTAAATTATCTTATTATCCATAGAAGAGCACATCAAGTAGCCAATCCAAGCTAGAATTCATTAGAATAACTCCTTAATCTCGATTCATCTTAGGTGAGAAAGCCTTTCAACCTTATGACTTTATGTGAGAAAATCCTTTCACAATCATGTTATGGGTAGTCTGTGAGAAATCCGTTCAGAACAACAACATCGATGCTTTACTCTCAAACCAACCTACATTAATCGACATCAGTTTCATAAAGAAAGATGCATATCTTCATCAATTCATCTTTCATAGTTCAAAAACTTCATCATATGATCAAAATCTAGAAAATATGGATCATGCATGGGTTCAAGTGAATTTAACTTAAAAACATTCAATTATCTCAATTCATGCATAAAAATACATAAAACAATCAATCAGATCATAATTGAAAAGAACCCATGAGATTGAATAAAACCCTAAATTCAATTGGAGATTCTAACTTGTAAAAATTGGAGAATTTAGGAACCCTATGGAGGAAAGGACTCCATAGGTGAATACTATCATACCTTGATGCTAAAATCCCACAATTAATGGTGAGTTTAGAGACTTAATCTTGAAACCCTAGCCTGCTTCTTCAAGCTTTAGAGAGAGAAATATTAGTGAAGAACTTAATCAAGTTTTGAGATTTTTTTGGGAGAATGAGTTCAATTGGGTAATATTGGGGCAAAACGTTTATCTAGGGTCTAGGATAGTAGGTAAAACGACATAGTATTGGGTTAGAACAATTGACAAAAGATCCAAAAGTCGCTCTTAAAATTAACTGCCGACTCTACCTACGGTTCAGACCTACAGTCTGTAGGTCCACTTACAGACTGTCCTTGTGAACCGTAGGCCAAGTATTGGGACCTAATATTTTTCCCACATTCGATGGATCCCATATACGGTCCGTTGGTCTTCCTACAGTCCGTACATGCCATCCGTCGTTCCAAACTTAGACCTTTAGAATTTCACTAAGTCTAGGACTCACCTACGAGACCTACCTAATATTTGTATATTCAATGACAGACCATCCTGGTGAACCCTAAAAAGAGTACTAGAACTTAACTTTTAAAATTATTCACCCAACCATCTACGGTTCGTAGGTGGTGACGATAGACACAGACACCATCTGTGAAAGTTTTGCATTTTTCCTTCTTTTCAAATCCGAGGTGTTACAGATATGGAATAAAACATATGGTTTGAACAACAAATGAATTTTTTTGAAAGAAAAATAACAGAAATTAAAAATGAAAGAGGCACATTGAAGGGCGCACAACCGGAATGAAAAAAAAATCAACAAATATCATTATTTTTTGAAATAAAAAGTAACTGAAATGTAAAATCAATGAGTAACATTGAAGGGAAAACCACCAAAACTATGAAAATGTCAATTGTTTAATGAAATGTAAGACATATAAAATCAAAGATATATACATAATATAACATCATGTACAAAAATTAATCCAAAGGTATGGACAAACTAAGAGTAATGTTGCATAAATCTACTGTCTAAGTGCAACCTTGGTGAAATTTTGAGGACTTTCCTTAAAACATTTGACCCTGTTTTAGCTTCAACAACCCATAATATTCAATCTTGTAGTAACTGTCTACTTTGTGGAATTTTTTGAGACCTTCTAAGATAAATTCTACCTCATGTTTCGTCGTAAAAAAATTGAAAGCTTATGGGGAATATGATCGAGCCATTCTGGCGCATACATATTTCATTGAAGAAGGAATCAAGTCAAATGTAGTTCCAACAGATTGTAACTTGAATAGAGATTGAACTTAGACTATGAATGTTCTAAAAGTAGGTGACCAAGAGTGGACTTTATTTGAAAGTGGACCGGTGAACCAAGAGGACTACTCAGGTCGGGGGAATTAAATGACTATTCACCATCCAGTGGCAACCTCACTTCATCAGAGTACCCCAATAAATAATTTAGATTCAATGGTTGCGACCTGTATAATCGTCACTTAAGTAAGAAATAAAAAATGTCAAGGGACGGAAAATATGCCATGATGTAATGACAATGTACATATAATTAAACAAATAATGAATAAAAAATAAGTACAATATGCAAATAATCAACAAAATATACAAGATGCAGTGCATAACACAATAAATGAAATGTATACAAGATACAATGTATAATCAACAAATTATACAAGATACAATGTATAATATAATCAACAAAATGTACAAGATACATTGTATAACATAATCAACAAAATATACAAGATACAGTGTATAAAATAATAAGATATTGATTTCAAACCATTCTCTGAGGGAATAAATATCTTTTCTAAGGCCTAGAAATCAAACTATAAAAAGTAGGGGATCAAATTGATCATACATTTATAGTAACTTACCCTGCTACAACAGCTCAATAAGGCCCCCGATCCCGCTATAGTTTCCCAGATCCCGCTACAGCAGCTCAATAAGGCTGACTAGTTAATTTCCCTCGTAATGACTAGATTGGTCATTACCATAGTTAGTAAGTTACCCATCGCTCATCTCCGAGCGATCACAAAAGAAGCAAATAGGCCAAGTCAAGAAGAGGGTAATACTTGGTTCCTCAAACAAATTGGGGTAATTGTCCCACATATTCTTCTTGATTTCCCATGTAGCTTTGTCAACCAGACGATGCTTCCATTGAACCTTTACAAATCTAGTTACCTCTGTTCTCAACTATGGAAAATCCTGATAAGGCATAACAACTGACTCTTCCTCATACTGTAGATTCTTGTGTAGCACTATCAAGTCCACTCGATAATGTAGTCCCCATCCTTGTGGTACCTCTTCACCATATATGCATTGAACACTAAATGGATTTTGGACAAACTAAGTCGAAAGGATAACCTATACGCTGCTTGTCCCATTCTATCATCAACCTAAAATAGATAAATATAACGAAGCTGAAGCTCACCCACCTTATCTATAAAGAAGTGATAATTGTTATTGTATGAGAGCTCACAATGGTAAGAACTGATCCCAATAGTCCAAATTGAATCATGCTTCCACAAAGCCTTCAGAAGATCTACTATGAAGTTCATGACTATCCTTTCCCGCTTCCATTCGAAATTTTATAGACCTTGAGCAACCTCCCCCGTCCTCTCGTACTGACATCCCACTTACTAACAATTCTGATAATTAGACACTTACTCCGCTATGTCCCTCTTCAACCAAGGCAGCCAATAGAGTTGCCTCAAATTCCAATATATTTTGGTTCGACCTGGATGAATTGAAAACCAAAAATCATGATATTTTACCAACACATTCTGAATTAAAACATTAACCCAAGGAAGACAATATCGCCCTATAAAAATAAGCACCCACATGCGTCAAGGGTGGAACCTGGGGCCTTTCTAGACACCATCTTGTTTCTGACGCATTTCTATTATTTAACACTGATATGAACTGTAACACCTCTGAACCTAACAGACCTGAACATCAGAAAATTTGGTGAGCCACGGAAGGGTTCACGGACCGTGAAAGGAACTAAGGTCCATCGACCTGCTCGTGGTTCACAATCAGCCAAGCGGGGTGGACCACAGAGCCTTTCAAGGGCCGTGGATCCCCACACGAGCCGTGAGAGGGCTCGTAGAAGTGAGGCAGAGCCACCAAGGCTCAGGCATCAAACCACGGAGCCCACCACAAGCCGTGGTCCCGATGACAGGCCGCGGATGGGTCCGTCGTCTAGAGCCAGCAGCCCCTAGCCCCAAGTGAAGAACCACGGTGTCCTTCACGGTCCATGGTCCTTCACACGGTCCGTGTAGTGGACCGTAGATGGGGGTGCCCAGAACCAGTAGATGCTGGCCAGAAACCACGACCCACTTGATGGTTCGTGGTCCCTTTGACGGTCCGTCAGTGGCTCCGTGGTCGGCCCTCGTCGGCTTTTAAGTCAGGGTCGTTTTGGTCTTTTTCCCTATGCATTGGGCATTTAAACTACGCAGTTTAATACCTAAATTAGGTTGTTTTACTAAGTTTAAGCCTAATAATCTAGTCAAAACCTACCCAAAACCTCTATTCTCCAACATCCATTGAAAGTAGAGGAAAAAGAAGAGGAAAGTCGACCATCCCTCTCAAGAACACGCAGAAGGTTTTCTTCAAGTTCCAGCCCCGAAATCAAAGGATTTCTCTGTAGTTTTTGTCACCAGGTATGTGGGATTTCACTTGTGGGTTCCTTTTATCCACTAGGTCCCTAGAATTCAGTCAGTTCATTGATTCTCCATATCTTGTTTAGACCTAGGGTTTCTAAAACCTTGGATATTTATTGTGATTTAGCTGTTGTAGTATCCTTAATCGAAATAGCTTATTTTCTTGGAAAATTTGCATAATTCCATGTATAGAATTCAGAACCCTAGTTTTTGTAGACTCTCTTAGTTCATGAATTACACTTGCTAGGTCAGTTAATCAGATAATCATGCTTCAGATTTCGAATGTACATTATCAGTATATAAATGTGCATTCTCAGATTGCATGTCAGTATTTTGAGCTATTCAGTATTTCAGTCATATACATATTCAGTTGGAAGTAGACTTAGCACCAAGTTGGACTAGGGTTTAGCGTACCCTCATAGTCCCAGAACTACGTGCCCCCATAGGATTATAAGTCCCCTCTGTTGGGCATCTGATTTAGTGATCACCCTAGTCATACCTTTATATCTCTGGCAAGGTATGGGTCCTCACGATGGGGCGTATACATCGGACTCCACGTTTAGCTCACATGGTTTTGTGTCGGTTAATAGTGGCTCCCACAGTCAGCATCTTAGTTCATTTGACCTGGTTTTCAGTATATACTTCAGTGTTCAGTTTAGCATGTCATGTTCATGATTAGAAATGGGTCATTTCATTCAGTTTAGCTTTTCAGTTATTTTTCAGAATTTACATCTTGCTCAGTTTATGCCATTGCTTAGTTATGCTTTGTTCAGCTTAGTATATGTATCCTGCATGCTCAGTACATTCCAATTACATATGCATACTCTACGCTACATCCTTTTATGATGTAGGTTCAGGTACTCAGCATCCAGATCACGCTTAGATAGATTCTCGGTCCGCATTTCAACAGCTTCAGTGGTGAGTCCTTATATTTCGAGGACAATAGACATGCTTTTCATTTTAATCGTTTTATTCAGTTTTTAGTTTTGTTAGAGTTAGCTGGGGGGCATGTCCCAGCAACTCAACTCAGTTAGAGGCTTTTCAGACATAGTAGTAGAATCAGCTCTAATTGTTAAGTTTAATGTTTCAGTTGTTATTAAACTGTTAGTATGTTCTATACATTCAGACTAGTTGGGTATTCCCCACTTTCTGTTATCTATTGTTTTAGCTTCTGCATAGTATATGTCTTTTTCAGTTATTCTCAGTATATTTGATATATTACAGGCATAGGATTAGCTTGGGGTCACTCGTGATCCTAGGTCCCGTGTTACGTCAAAGAGGTATTCTCGGGGTGTAACAAACTTGGTATCAGAGCATTAGGTTCAAGAGTCCTAGGGTGTATGAAAATCGTACTAAGTAGAGTCTCTTTCATGGGTGTGAAGTGCACCACATCTATGAGAGGGAGGCTACAAAGTGTATTAAGAAAAATACTTCACTTTGTTTGTTATTATTATCGTGTGTGGGTATGATCTAACTTCTCCCTCTAATTTGTCGTTATGCATTTTAGATCATGCCTCCTCGTAGAGCTAACACACGGAATGCTAATGCACGTAATGCTAACACAGTTCCTCCTGTCCCGAACCATGATTTTACGAATGTAGAATTTCGGAATGCGATCGAGCTCTTGGCTCAGAGTGTGGCCAATCAGAATGATCAGTAGGTCCCATTTCCTACTAACATAAATGGTGGATCATCTGCAGCTAGGGTTTGAGACGTCGTTCTGATTAATCTGCCTGAATTTCCAGGATCGAAGGTTGGTGAGGACCCACAAAACTTTATTGATGAGGTTAAGAAAATTCTTGGAGTAATACAACTGACTGGAACTGAGAGTGTTCAGTTGGCATCCTACCAACTTAAGGATGTGGCTCATATTTGGTTCACTCAGTAGAAAGATAACAGGGTTGCAGATGCAGCTCATGTGACTTGGGACTATTTTACTGGAGCTTTCCTAGACAGGTTCTTCCCAAGGGAATTGAGAGAAGCTAAGGCACAAGAAATTATGAACTTGAAGTAGGGGTCAATGTCGGTCCAAGAATACGGGCTAAAGTTTACCCAACTCTCCAGGTATGCTCCACACATGGTTATCGATTCAAGGGCACAAATGAGTAAGTTCTTGCTTGGAGTATCCGATCTGGTGAAGACTGAGTACAAGAATTCTATGCTTCTAGGGGATATGGATATCTCCAGACTAATGAATCATGCTCAGCAGGTTGAGGGAGATAAGCTTCGGGAATTATCTTAGGATAACAAAAAGGCCAGAACAGGAAATTATGAATACTCACAGTAAAAGTCGAGTGGTGGAAATCACTCACAGTTTAAGCAGAGATCTACAGCCCCAGCACCTTCATCATCTAGTGCTCCATCCCCAGATTTCAACAGGATCAGAAAGGTAGGGCATCAGGCTCTATGTCCCAAGGGAGTGCTTCAGGTAGTCGGACATTCCCCAACTTTTCCAAAGTGTGGCAAGAACTATCCGGGCGAGTGTCTTGCAGGCAAGGAAGGGTGCTTTGGGTTTGGTCAGTCTGGCCATAGGTTGAAGGATTCCCCTTCTGGCAGGCAGGGGCAATGAGGTAACAACAATAGGGCTCAGTGTATAGCTCCAGCAGCACTAGCATGTCGCCCAACTCAGCAGGGTGCTTCATCTTGTACAGGTGGCGATCAACGCCAGAACAGGTTGTATGCTCTCCATGCTCGCCAGGATCAGGAAGATTCTCCTGAGGGGCAACACTGTCTTTTGTAACTCCGTATATAGCAGTAAACTTTTGTGTTCGTCCAGAAACTCTCTCAGAACCCTTCTCAGTCTCTACTCCAGTTGGTTACCCAGTTATAGCTAGACGGGTATACAGAAAGTGCCCTGTCACAGTCTTTCAGAAAGTCACCTCAATAGATCTTGTAGAGTTAGAAATGGTAGATTTTGATATCATTCTAGGCATGGATTAGTTACATTCCTGTTATGCCTCAGTCGATTGTAGAACTAGGATCGTTCGGTTTTGGTTTCCAAACGAGCCAGTCTTAGAGTGGAAGGGTAGTAGCTCAGTGCCTATGTGTCGATTCATCTCTTACCTTAAGGCCAGAAAAATGATTTCCAAAGGGTATATCTATCATCTTGTTTGACTTAAAGATTCAAACTCTGAAACCCCAACTCTTGAGTCAGTCCCAGTAGTAAATGAGTTTCCAGAAGTGTTTCTAGAAGATTTTTCCGGAGTTCCTCCGGAAAGGGAAATCAACTTCAGAATAGATCTCCTCCCAGATACCGAGCCCATTTCGATTCTTCCTTATATAATGGCTCCAGCTGAGCTTAAGGAACTGAAAGAGCAGTTGAAAAACCTTCTAGATAAGGGCTTCATCAGACCTAGTATCTCTCCATGGGGTGCTCCAGTGTTGTTCGTGAAAAATAAAGATGGTTCTCTCAGAATGTGCATTGACTATCGGTAGTTGAACAAAGTCACAATCAAGAATAAGTATCCCATCCCTAGGATTGATGACTTGTCCGACCAACTTCAGGGTGCTAGTTGCTTTTCTAAGATAGACCTCAGATCCGGCTATCATCAGCTCAGAGTTAGAGATAGTGAAATTTTGAAGACAACTTTCAGAACTCGGTATGGTCATTATGAATTTGTAGTTATGTCTTTTGGACAAACGAATGCCCCTGCAGCTTTCATGGACTTAATGAATCGGGTGTTCAAACAGTATTTGGACTTGTTCGTCATCGTCTTTATTGATGATATCCTCATTTATTCTCGGAATGAGGAGGAGCATGCGACTCATCTGAGAGTTGTCCTACAGACTCTCAATGATCGCCAGCTATTTGCTAAGTTCAA